>QTSX02002464.1:0-58584 GCA_014839935.2 Entomophthora muscae | reverse complement strand
TATAATATTGTATCCTTTCCAGTTTTGGATGATTTTAAAGTTTAATCACTTTTTTTGTCTAAACATGGTTGTTGAGATTGGATTTTTTATTTGATTTTAGTTGTGGTGGAGCTTCTTGATTTGGGTTGATGTTTCCTAGTATGCTTACTGTATATTAAATTTGGATTCCAGTTCCTGCAATTAATATCTGAGTTTACTAGTGGCATTCAAAAGTGATTTGAAATTTGGTTCTTGGATTTGACAATCCCGCAATTTCAAAAAACATAGTAAACTTAATGAAAATGGCTGGTGGATTTGAACGCTTCAAAATTGATTCCAGTTAATTCATTTTGTCCATTGGAAATATGCAATTTGACTTGAACTTTGCAAAGTGTCTATGAGTTCCTGCATTTTCAAATATTCAAATAAAAATACAAAGAATTCAATTTAATTAAAAAAAGGCCATCCCACAAAAATGATTCAAAATTTGGATCAAGGATTTGACAATCCTGCATTTTTACATTCAGGTTCTGAATTTACAGTATAGCTTGTGCTGTGGTGGGGACTTAAGTCAAATCAAAGATAGGGGAGGTCATATGTGAGTTGGATTCAGATTACTGGATACCTGGACGCGTCATGTGATATTGAGTTGTTGCCATTTCTAGGATGTTGAACTGAATATTGGATTGGCGCCAAAGCAGGGATGACTGGATGTTATGTGTGTTGACAACAGCCAGAATACCAGCACATCCAGCTCTTCAATCCACCCCTCCCTTAAGGGGTTACTCTAGTACATCAGGAGGGGTCTTTGTCTTGACAGCTACTGCCTGATGTTCCTGGAGTTGTTTGCTAGTAGGTACTAGCCAAGTCAAGTGTTCCCCTTTGCTAGGGGAAAGGCAGGATCTGTGGTACTTTTTGATGATAGGGTCTATGGCGCCTTGAAACTTGACTAGGTAGGTGTTTCTGTTTGGTCTGTATTTGAAAATCCTTCCTGGTCCTCTGTGTACTTAATCTAATTTCTTTCTGTTTCTAGCAAGGATCCAAACAGGGGGTTGATTGGGAGTGGCTCCTCAGTGGAGTTTACCTTTTTTGCTTTAAAGTCTCTTGCTCTCTGATATCTTGGCTTTGAGTCGTATGTGCTGTAATGCTGGGACTTGTTTCACTGTGGGAGGTTTCCCTGAGGAAATACTCATATAGGATTGGTTAATATGGGTGGCTATCTCTGGTATGTTTCAGGGATTCTTTACCTGCCTCCCTTAATTTTATTGATGTGGAAAACAAACCAAACACACAGCAACACAACCACCAAGTATGTGATACCAGTTTGTTTCCTATCTTTGAGTTAACCAGGATTTGAACCCAGAACCATCATCAAACATCTATTGTTAGTATAGATTCAGCTATTCAACTTACTTTACCTATTTATATCCATTTGATTGAATCAATTTTTGCTTTCACGCTTCAATTTAAATCCAAAAAGGTTATTAACTTAAGTGAAAACGTCACTTACCGCTCAGTGTTTGATTGGCTGCTGGCTAGCACCTTGCCGCTCACAGATCTATCCTTAGATTATGAAACTGAGGCTCTGCACTTCACTTCTCTTGATATTCAAAAAAAGAACCGCTTAAATTATCATGGTCTTGTGACTTGTTTTGGTTCCCTCTCATTTAACAATATGATTATATTCCATATTTATTCCCACATCAATGCACATATTGCCCAGGTATTAACTTTGACCATGATATTTATGAAAATCATTGGAAAATCCCTCTGATCCCCCCAATATCCACTTAAATTTCCCAGCCTCCATTTTGAAGGCTATTTAAGTGTGCAAATCTTATTCAACTTAGTTGTTCCAATAATAAAGACTTTATCCTATACCAGCTACTCATTCTCCTTCTGATAACTTATTTTTGAAGCCATGAGAGGAATTTTATTCCTGTTCTGGTTTCTAGCTTCCTTCTTGCCAGTGTTATCAACCTTGGAAACCCCAACACCTACAACTGACTGGTACAACTCTTCTCCAGATGACGCCCATCAAAAGGAATCCCTTGCCCATGGATGGTTCAAATATCCCTCCGGCCATTGGGGACGTAAATTCCATTATGGTTGTTCTTTCACTCTGCCTCCTGCCAAACCTGCTCTGGTTAGACCTTACGCCTCCTTCTATCTCTTGACGTATGTGGTGGGATACTATCTCCTTGGTTGGTTCAGTTCTATGTTTGGAAGATTTTTTTACCTGGGACACCTGGGACACCTAGGACACCTTGTAATGGTCACGGTTCCTATTGGCTTGGTAATAGCAGGATTTAACTTAGGGGCCTTAGCCCACTAACTAGGGAACTTGTTCCCTGCCAAGTGGGTCCCTGACAGTATGTATCTATATGTTAATTCAAATGGTGAGTAGCCTGTCTCTTGGTTAGTTCAGATCCAAGATATTAATAACATGTTTCACATATAGTGGCCATGTGTCTCTTGCTTTGCCATCCATTATTTTCTCCATGGTTCTGATGAGGCTGCTGTTTAGTCATTCAACTCTGCCATTGGCTTGTGGCCTGTAGGGCAAAGTTGTAGAGTGTTTGATATTCTTTGTTTTCAGATTATCATTCACTACATGTAATATCCAAGTATTGAGGGTAAAACTTTAGTAACATAAGATGGCAGGTCAGGCAGCTCAAAGCCGTCCAAGGCGTAAACAATTGGATAGAGGTTTATTGCCTGACAGAAGGCTTTGGCAAGGATTTTACATTGTCTAAGGCTGCCAGCAAGGTACAGTAGCGTAACTGCAGGGATCATGTATTTAGCCAAGTTGGGAGTTGATTGAGATGATGCCAGAGGTGTCCACGGGTTCAAATCCATTGAGTTGAGGCAATTTAGCTCATTGCACAATATCTCTTTTAGTCCCTGTGGTTCAGGACTAAACTGAGCATAGGTTTTCTGGTTGCCCCCATATCCCAAGGTAAGCTGTCAAGACAGCTGTGAAGATAATATAGTTCATCTTCTGACTTGGGGAAGGGGTAATGGGTCTAGTAAGGTTACTTGCTTAGCCTAGGTGAAGGATTGATTAATGTGATAATATTGAGAAGAATATTCACTCAATAATAGCACAACCTATCATTGAGATTTTTGTCTTTATTTAACCTAATGGACCTGCAAGGCATGATTATTGGAAGGCATGGCATTGTGGAGCCAAGAGTCTGAGTTTCATCTGTTATTCCCTTTTCTGGATGGGCTTGGGTGGCTGTCAATTGAGAAGGTTTGGATGGATCCCAGTTTGCATTGGCATAGTCCAAGTTGGGCCTTCTTCATGAATCCAAATTTATTTACTGAATTTGGTGCATGATTTTCATTGTTGGAGAGCCTTTCAGTCCATTTCCCATTTGGTAAGCTCCTGAATTGGGCAGCAGTTCCTCCCAAGTTTGGCTTGGGGGAAATTGCCTTTCCTGGGTTCCTGATTTGGCTATTTCCCAAAGGAGTGGATGGGGACTGGCCTGCTGGAATGGGAGGGCAAAGGCTGGCAGGTGGCAGGCTGGCTCATGGGTGCCTGGTTTGAGGATGGCTTGTAGGTGGGGCTGGCAAAAGTGGTGGGCGCCTGTGCAGTGGTGGTGGGCATCTGCTCAATGGTGGCAAGTGTCTTCCTGTTGGCAGCAGGCAACAGCTTGGTGGTGGCAGACTTTTGCGTAGTGGTGGTGTGTATCTGTTTGGTGGCAACAGGGGCCCTTGTGGTGGCAGTGGATGTCTGCTCAGTGGCGGCAGGCGCCTTCATGTTGACAGTGAGTGACAGTTTGTTGGTTACACAACTATAAGTGTTAGGAATATTCCTGACACTATGTGTCCTGACAGTTTTCTGGCTCCATCAGTGATGATGTAGTCTGGGGTTTTATAGTCTGCTATGATTGCCTTATTAATGTAAAGTTACTCCCCCTTTAGCCTTAGATAGGACAATCTTCTCTTGACGTACAAAGAAACCTGTCAGAATCAAGATAAACCTCTTAGTTCCCTTGATTATTTAGCTCACACAATTGTCAAGAGATTTTTACTGGTTTATCCTTCTCAGGAAGTAACTACCAAGGATCAGATTTATGTTCCCACCTGGGATGAATCTCTTATTAATCTTGACTATATGTTGGCTTGTTTTCCCCATTTAAAACAAATGAAGTGTAACCAATCAGGTTGTGCTACTGTAAAATCAACAAGTTCCAATTTAATTGGACAAAACAATGCCCTGAATCATTCCATAGGCACTAGCTAATCAGAAGTGATGTCAGAAATTATTGAGAAACCTTTCAACCCATTGGATTCCCCTTTGCAAAATTCCTCTTCAAGCCAATAAAACTCAAGCCCTGGACCAGGCACCCTTTGAATTCAAGCCTTACCCTTAAAGCAAGACAGGGGGCTTCCAGTCCCTTTCTTGCTCATTCTTATCAGTAAAGCATTAAAACTTCCCCCATTTTAAATTTTAGAGAATTTGAGACACTTTGTTATTGTATCATGGTCCTTGGCTTTACTAGTATTAAACACACTATTCATCACTTTCCTGGCTTTTCCCTGGATCCCAGCGCCTCCTTTGAAGCTTCTAAAGCTGTAGTTAGTATACATGTTGTAGATTACTGCCTTGTTTTTAAAAAACTAAACTCAAACTTTAAGATTAGCATTGAAATCTGTTTAGTTACCTATTTAAAGTTTGGTTTTGTTATCCTTTTTCTTTGTTGTTGCCGTAAAACATGGCAGTGTTTGCTTAATTCTACAAATAGTTAGTTGATAATCCTCACTCTTAATAATATACCTTTGGCTGGTATAGTGATAGTCTTAGGTCAGACAGAAGAATAAAAGATATAAAGACAAAACTGGTGTCAAGTATCTGGATGTACAAGTATTCCAGCTATTGCCATCACACCTAACATCCAGTCATTGCCCAATTTAGCCCCCTTCCAATATACCGTTCAACATACTGAGAATGGTAACCAAGCAATATCACCTGACCATCCAAGTATCCAGTGGCTTGAACCCATCTAGCACATGACCAACCCCTAGGTTTGATCCAACTAAATCCCTGCGACAGTCAAGTCTATATAAGTCTAAAGTATTATCCAATAAAATATACTTCTCTTCTTTTTAATTTCATATTTAAAGCTTCCCCAAAAGGCGCTCCTTATCACTGGTATTTTATTTGATAGTGATGTGTTAATATAGCATGAGGCAGTGGAGTTGTCACCAGAGGAAAGGAGGCACAGACAAAAGGACTTTCCAAAAGGAGGAAAGTGGAAATGCACATCAGAAAGAGCCGTGCAAGAAAACAATTGGTCTCACACGCCTTGTCTAATGAAGGCAAGAGGTGCTTATTGCAACATTTGATAATTGACTTTAGAATTGAAGCCTGCGCTTGATGCACAATCTAGATACACTTCAAATACCTGTTTTAGGCGTTTTAAACGTATTTAAACCATGTAAACCCATTTTGCAATAGGTCAATCATGCAATTGTTTCATTGCTTAATCCCTAAGTAGATGCTCCCTTGTCTAATTCATTCAGGATCTGCAACATTTCCCTCCACTGGATTATACAACAGGGTTAAAAAGGCTTGGCGTCTTAAGAGGGCAGCTATGGTGAACAGTCACTCCAGAAGAATTCCAAGAAGAGCTTTAAAGAAGGTATAAGTAGTAATTTCCAAGAGGCGCAAGTGTATCAGGCCAGTGGAGGTAGAGAAGGCAACAGAGAAGCATGTAGTACTTCATGAGGGCATGGCAGCTATCTAGACTTGGGGGTTTACCTAGATCAGCTGCAGGTGCCTCAGTTAGTCTTAGTGGAAACAAACCCATTATTTGCTACACTGTTCCTAGCCTTGAGTGATCCCAGAGAGGTTACAGGGATTGGGCTGCAAAGGGGTAATAGCATTCATTGGCAGTTCTCCATGCAAACTGCAGAAGACTACTTGGGGGCTCATCTGAAGGAATTCCACTTCAATGGCTAGAGTGCTCTCAGTCCTGTAGCAGGGAATTGTATCCAACATTGTGAAGTCAGTTCTTTGCGCTTGAGCAACGTCTGGGGTTACAGAGGCCCAACCAGCCAGTTGGAAAACCTCTGATAACTTTGAACAGCGTATTTGACAAGCCTTCCAGGAATTGTTGAAGTTGTACACAGTGGAGGTTACTGCTCATCTGGTGCCAATGATGATGGCAGGCAACCTTTTCTTTTGAAAACCCACCATTGCAACTCCAAGCGGGAGGAGAACATGGGGGCCTTCCTTGAGTGGGCCTTGAAGGTGTTTTATGGGGTGGGTGGTCAGGTCCCAGTAGAGTATGCCCTTTGCAAGAGTCTACTGTGGGACTGTATCTTCTTGAGGGTTGCCTTTACTGTGGACATTGGGGTCAATTGTCTCTTGTTTGGTGGGGGTTTGTTGCCCAATCCTTGGTCATTGGCTTTGTATATCCATAGGTAGCCAGTTGTTTTTCTTGGCTGCTGTTCAGGTGGTAGAACAGTTGTTGCATCACTGGAAGAGTCTTTTCAGTTTCCAATAAACACCTTATTCTTTCATTCTTATTCCTCATACTTTGGTACATCACTATTGCAAACAGAACAACAACCCATGGAATTGTTTAATTAGGCTTTTGTTTTTTTGGGTTGTTGTCCTCATTGGGGCTTACTTTTGGCCACTAGGAGCAGCATACATATACTGAGCGTGAACTCTAGTGATCAATTGCCAAGAATGGGGCTCCTTAAGGGTGTAGGAATCAGGACTAAAATTCTGGATAACTTTAACTGGGCCTTGCCAAAGAAGAGGCAAGTTTGGATTTGCAACTGTACCCTCTATTGCTGAGGAAGTAGACTGAGCCTCCTACTAGGTAGGTGGGTAAGGTGGGGCGTTTGGATACAGCTTGTTCTAGGTCCTGCTACTTATTGTTTAAGTTTATGGCGTAGGCCTCTGATTGCAAGCAAATAAGGGTTTGAACCAGCTTGTTGAGGTACGCCTCTGGGGACACAGTCAGGCTGGGCTTTACCAAGGAATATAGTAAAGGAGGAAGTCCTGGTTGCCAGCTGTAGAGCAGTTGAAAGGGTGGCTTTCCAGTGGCATAATGATATCCAATGTTAAATGCAAAGGTGTCCATAGGAAGGAGGAGGTATCCCATTTAGTCTCATGTTGATGACTTAGCTTCTGGAGTATCTGGACCAGGCTCCCATTTGTGCGCTCTACCATGACATTTGTCTGTGGGTGATAAGGGGTGGACAGTATCCCACCAGTTCCCATCAGTTAGTTGAGGGGGGGGATATGACTGGTGAAATTGGTACCATTGTCTGTCAGCAGAATCTGGGGGCAACCATGTTTGTATATGATGTTCTCCAAGAAAACTTTCTGTCACCAGTGCAGATTAATTGGGAATTGCCTTGGTCTCTATCCATTTATTCAGATGATTAACAGCCAGAATAATGAACTTTTTGCAACTTTTGGTAACTGGCAAGGGGCCCAATACGTCAATGCCTACTGTTTGGAAGGCAAAACCAGGGTGTATAAGTTTGTGTTAGAACTTGGCATTATTAGTTTTCACGTTGTTGCAGTCATGATATGTGGCTAGTGTATCTACTACATCAGTGCACATTTCTTCCCGGAAGCAGTGTTGCTGTAGCAGGGCTAGCGTCTTTTGTATACCATCATGACCAGTAGTTTTGTGAGCAGTCACCACCAAGTCCATGCGTAGAGATGGGCGTATGTAAGGTAGCCAGGAGTCTCCACAAATTTTCAGGAGTTGTCCCTTAGAGACCTTAGTGTCAACAGCTAACTTCTTGAGAGCCTTCTGTATCTCTACTGCCTCCTCCCCCCACAAAAAAGGATCCTCCATAAGCTTGTCATAGAGAATGTCAGCCATGGGGGATACTAAGGCCACAGTAGGAAGGCAGGAGAGACAATCAGCATTCTGGTGGACAGCTCCAGCTCAATAAATGATTTCTTAGTCATAGGCCTGGAGCTTAATGGCCCAATGTGCCAGAAACCCTTCAGGATCCTTGAGGGTCTTCAGCCCTTGCAAGGAGGCATGGTCTGTTACCACAGTGAAGTTTACCCCATGGAGATACACCCTGAACTGCTGGTAGAAGTATATCACAGCCAGACACTCTTGTTTGGTGACATTGTAGTTTCTCTTGTGAACATTGGGCATGCGCAAGCAGTATCCAACAGGGTGTTCAAGTCCTTCAGCATCTAGTTAGGAAAAGACACCCCCAATGGCAGTCAGGCTAGCATCTGTATGAACCACAAATGGCTTGGAAAAGTCAGGGTAGGCTAGTACAGGTGCTTCAGTCAGTGTACCCTTGAGAGCATTGAAGGTGGATTGGCACACTGGACTCCAGAAGAATTCCTTTTCAGCCCAGTGCAGCTGAAAGAGGGGGTTGCCCAGGGATGCAAAGTTAGGAATTAGTCAACAGTAGTATCCAATCATCTCCAAGAAGACCTGCACATCCCGCTTATTGGCCAGACTCTGCATTTTCTCAATAGCTTTCACCTTGAGAGGTACAAGTTGGAGTCTATCTTGACTAATGATGAACCCCAAGAACTCTAGGTGTTCCTTGAAGAAGTTGCACTGTGTGGCTTGAGCTTAAGATTAGCTGCAATTAACTGCTGAAAGACTTCCTCCAAGTGTTGTAAATGATCATTAAAGGTTCAGGAAAACACATTAATGTCATCCAGATAAACAAGGAGGCTAGTGAGTTTGAGGTCACCCATCACTGCGTCCATAGCCCATTAGAAGGTAGCCAGGGCATTGGACAGGCCTTGGAGCATCCTTGTGGGTTAGAATAGCCCTTGATCAGTGATAATTGCACATTTCTCTTGGTCAGTGGGGGGTAGATCAATCTGCCAGTACCCACTGATAAGATCCATTGCGCTGAAGAACTTGGCCCCACTCAGGCAATCCAAGGTATTTTCAATGTGAGGGAGGGGATATGAATCCTTCTTGGTAACAGCATTCAGATAGCAGTAAATGATCACCACTTGGTTGCTGCCATCCTTCTTTTTGACAATCAGGAGAGAAGAAGCCCAAGGAATTTCACTGGGGACCAGTAAGCCAGACCCTAATAGTTTCTGAAGCTCCTCATTGGCTATAGCATGATTAGTTTGACTATGCCATATAGGTCTGGAGCAGATGGATGGACTGCCTTGGGTGTCAATGTGATGGGCAACATCTACATCCTTGCCCAGGTTGTTGTCATCCTTGGCAAACACATCCTTATACTGAGCAAAGAGATCCTTGACTTGATCATTTTGCACCTCAGAGAGACCAGACAGAGAGTCACAGCTTATTACTGATAGTACCAGGGGTTGTTCACAAGGTAGACCCAACTCATAGAAGTCCGCAAAGGGGGCAATCTCCTGAAAGTTGTCATGCTCTTCTAGTTGGATGTAAGCCAGAAGCTGATGTTTAGAGACAACCATTACTTATCAACTCATGTTGGCCAAGAGTATGAGCACTTCCTTCTCACTTGGCATGAGGATGCCTGGTGCAACCCATGGTTAAAGTCTGGAGGCATTAGGGATGCCAAAGATTTCTCCATGAGTGCCAGCCAGTAGAGCTAGCAAGAGGCCTGTATTGTTAATCATCTGAGATCCAGGTGGGATAGTCACATTACAGGAGGCGTAGACAGGAATTCCTTTGGCTTCCCCAACCAAGAGAGGTAGCACCTTAGCCTTCTTACTCCGCAGTGTATAGGCAACTGGTAGTTCTCCATCTATGTATTCCAGGTTGATGTAGTGCAGACAGCATAAGGGCAGGTCAGAGGGGCAGTTGCCATGGTAGAACATGAGGATGTTGTGCCCTAAGATCCCAAATGTATGGTCTCCATGGTTGGTCACGGTGCTGTATTGGACCAGGAAGCTGTCATAGCTGTGCTGTTTTAGCTGAGTTACAAGGGGAAAAATATTTAGGAGCTAGATAATAATCTTTATTGTGAGATAGTGATTATATAGTCATAGTAAAGCAATGGATAGCAGGAACATGATTGTTGATCACACGGTTGGATGGAAGAAGAGGGTGGCTTGATCCTGGTAATGAGTCAAGTGTCAAAACAAGGTATCCACTGTAGGGGATCATCATCTGTTCATTTTATTGGATTTGGTAATTTGAGTTGACTTCCTAGTCTGGCTTCAAGTGGCCAGATAATTGGATTTTGGGTCACAAACCTGCTTGTTTGGAACCTTGCTGGCAGGTCAAGCCTGCGGTTTCAACAAAGCTAGTCTCAATAATAATGTCATAGCTGTTGTTCTCCAGAACTATGGTAGGGACTGTGACCATTAGTTTTCCAAATCAAATAGAAAGGGAAGAGTAGGCCCCTTTTGCTCTAGTGGTCTGGGGCCCAGCCGTGCCAAACTCCTTATGGTAAGCCAAGTCAGGGGCTAACTTCAGCTTTTTGACTAGGCAGGAAGAGATGATGTTCCCTGGAACACCTGTATCCACTATAGCTCAGATGTGGGTTTTTTCACTATCAGGTTTATATAGGTACAATTATGACAGTCCTCTCTTATCTCCACAATCTTGGAGACCTGTTGTATGCTCAGTCCTTTGAGCTTCTCTAGGAAGGTAGCCATGGCAGCTCCTACAGCTGGGCTTTCTTCTTTGAGAGATTCTAGAGGTGCAGAGATATTTACTGTATGCAGTAGCTTGGCTAGTTGTTCTGTGCTGTTCTCTTCATGGATGACTTCAACACCTGATTGGGCCAGTGTTTTGGCATAAGGTAAGGAGATTGTTTTCCAAGATATTTATGGGATAACCACCTCAGGGCAAAGCGTAGTCCAATGGGTTTGAGTGTTAACTGTGAGGACTCAATGTAGGGGGTCCTCTTGAACTCCTTCATATTCAGTATTCTTGTGTATTTGTTGGGAGTTGAAGTCAATCAGGGAGGGTTCTTCCTTAGGTTTTAACTCAGAAGATTTTAAGGCAGCAGGCCTCTGAGCAGGTTTGTCAAGGGGTAGCGGTTTGAGGGGAGAGGAGGGTGTCAAAACTACAAAGGCAGCCAAAAACTTCTCCTTGTCCTGGCTGCTTAGTAGTTTTTGACTGGTCCTCACTGTCCTCCTCAATATCAGTGTCCTTGGTATAGCCCTCCTCAGCGTCCTCCATGCCTACATGGTGGACCTTTTGGCAGGGGTTCTTAAATCTCCAAGAGAAGTGGTCAGCCATACCACATTTGAAGCAAGTACAGGGAGTGTTTTTGGTTGGAGCAGGCCCAACCTTTTTGGAAGGCTTGGTCATCTCCACAGCCATGTGGGGTCTATACTCAGCTTGTTGACGGGAGAAGCTTTCAGGGAGAGGGACTTTGAACTTCTCCTTGTAGGTGCATAGGAGGTAAATAAGGTCTGGCACTGTGTGAGTGTTTTAGATACCCAACTTGGGAGCCAGAGATAGCTCACACCTCACTCTCACTGCATTCAGGAGGGCAGACTGAACGTCAATAAACTGCACAGCGCTCATGGACAACAGGTTTTGGGCCTTAGGTAGAACCTAGAAGTAAAGTCTTCTAGGGTTTTCCCCACCTTTAACTTGGTGTTGATAAAGTCCATATTGCGGCTAAGAAGGGCTTCTTGACTACCAAATTCTTCTGACAGGGCTCTGGAAACATTGGTGAAGGTCTAGAAATTCTCAGGCAGCCAGGACAAGATGATGATTTGAGTCTTGGCATTCAGGCAGTTAATAATTGTGGAGTCTCTCATGGCATTATCAGCACCATATATGGAGTTCTGATATAGGCATAAGAACATGGCCATATTACTTTTGCGGTTAAACTTGGGTAAGTTGACAGGCTTGAAGTTGTTTGAGCCTTGTTACAGGGGGGTAGGTGTGATCCTCATTGGAAAGCGGGTGAGACAGGAACAGCTGATAGTAGAGGCAGTGAACCTAGCCTCAGAGGCACGTCAGCAATTTTCCTCTTGTTGTGCTTCACATTCACCTTCTCTGTCCTGGGTAGTCCCAGAAGCTTCAGGAGTGGCAAAGACGTCATCCTCAGATTTCAGCACTGGTTCCAATACACGTACAGCATTAAGGGCCAACTAAGTGTGATCATCCTCACTTTTGTAGCTGTGATAAAGCTCAGGGCTGGAGGATCTTCTAAGACTGTGATTACTCCTGGTGTTGAGGGACATAGACTGCAAATTGACGGTCATTATCTTGATGTCTATCCTATCCAGTTGGCTTTGGAAGGCGTCCAAGAGAATTTGTTACTTATCCAGCTCATCCTAGTAACCCTTATTCTCTTGGCAGGTAATATACAAGTTGTCTTTCATGGAGGCAATGTGCTTCTCTTGCGTGGCAAGCTCATCTTGGAGCAAGGCTATCACATCCTTGTCCTTTCTGGCTTGGGTCTGGCCATCAGCTTTATCATGAGATTGCCAAAGTTTGAGGCAATTCTGAAGTTCCACTGCAGTGTGGTAACCATCAAACAGAAAGGTAAGGTCTGCGCTCTTTTGGACCAGTTTTGCTTGCATCTTATTGTAGTGGTCAAAGAGCTCAAGGATATCACAACCTAGAAGGTAACTGGGTGGGAAGTTGTCCATAGTGGTAGGCAGGAGGTTGAATGATGTAATGGTGACAAGGCAACGGCCCATGACTTTCACCTCATGAACCAGGCTTTGGATCATTGGGCCATTCTCAAGTATGTGATTTTTCACCACACTACTCCAATTGGCATCTACTCCCCGGCAGATGAGGGTCTGGACCACATGCACTGAAACCAGCTTGGCTATTCCTCTCTCAATGGCGTCTACCCAGTGGAGCAGGTTATTTTGGGTGTTAGTAACTTCAGCAAGGTACTGATTAACAATTATAAAAGTATTTCCCAACTCAGAGTAGAAGAAATGGAAAAATGTTTGCTGGTTAGACACCAGTATCTCCTGGTTATGTACCAGGCTTTGAATGCAACCCAAATGCATTTGGTTATGGCATACAACAGGATGGGTAAACTGTTTCAAATAGTCCTTGATGTTCTCAACAGTACAGAGATCACAGCAGAGTTGGTCAGGGTTGGTGTGGGGTTCCTGTCCACCAGTCCCCAAGTCTGTCCTGGACCGTAGCCAGGGACCAGCTGGAAGGGGTTGTCATTCTCTAGTAAGGGGAAATGTATCTCAGAAATATGTATAGGGGTCAAAATGGGCTTTAATTCACTCTCAGAAGGAAGATCCCCTTAGAAACCTTCTGGTATATGGCCCAGGGGGTCAAGAAAACAATATGGATTTTCCAATACTTGGAGTCCTCCAACAATATCTTGGACTCCTTGTACTTGGTCTTGGACTTCTGCACCTTAGTCTTGGACGTCTGCTCCTTAGACTTGGACTCCTGCTCCAAGCCTCCCGTTATCTTGGGTTGTATCAGTCCAATCAAGCTCCTGCTGGTGATCAAAAGGCTTCCAAAACCTCTTGGCAGAAACTCAGAAGACCTGGGAAAGACCCCTAAAAGCCTTCCAAAAGACCCTCAGACCTTGAAAATATCTTTAAAAGACCCCATAACTTTCCAGCCAGCCACCTTTTTATAGAGTCCTTTTCCCAACGGTTCTGCCTTCAAAATGGCTTTCTTCAGAAGCTTAAACCATTGCTGCTCACTTTTCCCTTATAATAGACTTAAGCTTACATACTTACTTTCTCAAAAGCTTAAAGTATTAATTCACTATTTCCTTGCTTATACTTTAAGCTTTTGGCTTCCAACCAATCATTTTCATCAGTAAACCTGCCAGAACTCAACCAATGAATGATGAGCGCAGAAATATTCAATTTCTGAAGTTCCACCGGGATCCAACTATGAAAATAATTTCCACAGCTCAAACCGCACAAATTGACAACTCTTCACACACCAAAGCGTTAACCAGTCCATTATTCTGGCACCAGTTTTCCATGCATTCAACCTGAACCAATTTAAATAGTATAATGCTATTTAAATTGTTCTTTCTGGACCTCTTCAACGTTTTCCCCATATATTTACAAATATAGTAAAATCCAAGGAAAATGTCCCACTAAAACAACTTTGTATCCCACTCTCATAGCAACATACCTTTTTCTATCCTAGGAACTTAATAAATAAATATCTTGCCCACACTTCTATCCACATTCCTTCTTGATTTTAATACTAAACCAAGGCAAAACATTCCACACTTTTACCACCTTGGAAAATCAATTCAGCAAAATCTTGGCTCATTTCTCTGGACCACCAGTTCTTCATCATCATCTTCTGATCCTTCAGCCAGCTCTTGTATCATGATCACTATCCTGAATCACAATCTTCTGTTCCTTCAGCTTATCCTTAACCAGTTCCTTAACAAATCCTCACTAGGAACCTCCTTAGTTCCCTCTGCACACTGAACCATATTGGTTCCCATAATTCAATATGAATTAACAGTCCGTCAACTAGCCTTCACTGTGATCAAACAGTCCCTTCTTGCTATTCTTCTCTGTTAATTCCATGAGCCACATTGGTTCTTTATCTCAGTCCCCATTACCAGAACTTGTAGACCCAGGCATGAGTCTACATTGAACTGGCGTTTGACTGGGCCCTTGCAAGTGGCAATCCACTTAGGCCATTCAACCATAGATCAATGTCTATGCATTGTCTTTACTCACCCAGGTGATTAAGTCTGGGCTTTAAGTCGCAGAGTAATCAGCTCTACTTCCCAGAGGCCTGATCACACCAAGTTCTTCAGCTTTCTTCCCCAAGAAAGCCGCCTTGGTGACACCTCTGAGCAAGTCTATACCCTCCAATACTCACTTTGGGTTCCCCCAAAGCTCCCATAGGGGTATAAACGAGGGCACCCTACCAGTCTGTTAGGTAGGGTGCTTGCTCACATAACTTCTGTAAGCGTGTTAGGGTACGTAGAGCCCTCAAAGCTCTTCCCCTCCCTGGAAGCCCGCGTTACCTGCCAGGGGTCCAAAACCTACTCCCCCCAGACATAGAAAGTTCCCTGCTTGCTATTTCAGTCTTCACCCTTCCGCTGCCACAGTTCTCTGCTAGGTGAAGAACTATAGCCCAAATCAGCCAATATCTTCTGCTGGGTGGAGGCAACATCTGCCTCTGGTAGTCCTTTGTTACCTACCAGCCAGGCCTTACTTACCCTAGTAGACCATGTTACCTACTAGGCTCACCCTACTTACCCCTAGTAGCCCCATGTTACCTACTAGGCTCACCCTACTTACCCCTAGTAGCCCCATGTTACCTACTAGGCTCACCTTCAACAAACAACCAAACTCTTGCTTGGCCAACATTAGCCCCTTCTGCAAACCACCAAACATGTGGATCATCACAGTTGGCTTGGAAGAGATTATGGAAGCAAACCAAGGAGTTTTCAGCAGAAGATTGCTGAATAGCAAGGTGCTCAGAGCAAGCATCATTGCCAGCAGCACCAGAGTCCATGGATTGAGATGGCACTATTGATGGCGTCCTTGAAGGGGAAAGAATTGGCATCCATTTTCAAGGGAGCAGGTGCTTGTAAAAGCAGTGGCTGACCAAACACAATGGCTTGGGGGCGTTGGTGTTCAGGCATAAAGTGACTGAGGGTGGGCAGGCCATAGGAAGCACCTGCTCTTTCCCCAGTATGGGCATTAGCAACAGTGAAGGCCAGTGCCTGGTGGTAGGGTGAAGCAGTGGCAGAAGACTAAGCCAGGGGCTTTCCTCTCTCCTCTCTCCTCATAGAAAGAACGTGGGGGTGGGAGCTATTGGTATTGTAAGCCATGAGCGCCAATGTTGTAAAATGTGGTAGTGGTTGCTTAATTGTACAAATAGTTAGTCAGTAATCCTAACTCTTAATAATATACCTTTGGCTGGTATAGTGATAGTCTTAGTGCAAACAGAAGAATAAAAGATATAAAGATAAAACTGGTGTTTTATTTGATAGTTATTTGTTAATATAGCATGAGGCAGTGGAGTTGCCACCAGAGGAAAGGAGGCACAGACAAAAGGACTTTCCAAAAGGATAAAAGTGGAAATGCACATCAGAAAGAGCCGTGCAAGAAAACAACTGGTTTCACACGCCTTGTCTAATGGAGGCAAGAGGTGCTTATTGCAACATTTGATAATTGACTTTGGAAGTGAAGCCTGTGCTTGATGCACAATCTAGATACACTTCAAATACCCGTTTTATAGGTGTTTTAAACATATTTAACCCATTTAAAACCATGTTGCAATAGGGAAATAATGTGATTGTTTCATTGCTTAATCCCTAAGTGGCTGCTCCTTTTTCTAATCCATTTGGGATCTGTGACACCCTGCCAGTGAATTGCCTGCAGGCCTGAAGTCTGCAAAAATTGAAGAAGTGAGATCTGATGGTATAAAAACCCCAGCAGTATGGGGTTGACAGTATTGTCATTTTTGATAATAAAGTTTATGAACCTTTGGTTCCAATAAATCCTATCTCATTTAGTTTTAGTAGTCTTCTATCTCCACTCTAGTCCAGTAGATATCAAGGTGCTTACCCCTCCTAGTGAACAGCCTGCTGTCCCACTGCCTGTGCTATACTGTTCTCCTGGAGCCCCCTTTGGTCCAGTGCATTTCACCAAATATCTACCAAACCCCATTTACTCTGAGTTCAACTTGAAAAACATACTCATTGCTGACCCCTTGGCAAGAACTAGAGTAACCAATGCCAAGTATATACTTATTGTGAAGTATAATAGACAAGATAAAGGGGAAATTAAGAAGAGAATGATACTTTATTGGATATGAATATAGAATAATATATAGTATCATGGAAAGCCACATACTGTCCATGTATATCATGGAGGTCATGGGGCTTATCTGAGTAATGTTCCTCTTAAGTCACAAGGCTTATTCAAGTTGTGTTCCTTTTAGGATCTGGATTGTTTGATCCCTGTAATAGATGGGCAAATGATAGAAGTGCCACCAAGTTAATAATTAGTTGGTGAGTTGTATGGTGGGTCATTTGGTGAACTACTTGGGGTGTTAATTCTCCAAGAGGGAGTAATCAAATATGTTGCAACACCAAAACTATTGGTTGTGAAGAAAAGTGGTATGTAAGTCTGTCCATATTGTTATGTGACAAGTACAATTATCTGCCTGCTTTTCTTGTCCCAACAACCCTGCCTCTGACCCCTCAACCTGACCACCCAATAGAACCAGCAACCATTGCCAGCACCATGTTCAACCAGCTGTTTGGATTATTTTACACTACTCTCACAGGCTTAGTAGATTCCATGGTGCCAAATTCTGGTCCCTGGCCCTTGCTTGGGCAATCCCTATATTTTATTATCAAGTTAGCGCCTATATTGTGGTGGGCACTTCCCACTGGCCCAGAGGCTCCCCGTCCTGAGTCACCACAATGCCTCTACTTATGCCTGGATTCTTGACAAGGGACCTTTTGTCCTTTCTCATAGGTTATCTGGCCAGTAAGGAGTACTGGTTCCTACATAGTTTTCTCTGAATGAGTTCATTCCTTGAGGTAGGTAAGTAGGTAGGTAGGTAGGTAGGTAGGTAGGTAGTTGTAGATAACCTATCTGTGTGACCACTGTCAGATATATACTTCTGGGAAGTATATGAAGCATAATAAAGGAGAAAATTAAGAAGATAATGATCCTTTATTTGATACAAAAGAAGGATGTTATTTAGAATTGTGACAAGTCACATATTGTTTATATACATCATAGCAGTCATGGGGCTTGTCTAAGGCTTCTTTGGCAAGGCCCTGGGCAGCTGTGACCAGTTTCTGGCTCCTAGCATGCCCCTTTAATAATTTATTTAAATATACCTTAAATGATTATTTATTTTTGCTTTAGATGAAGCAACCATGAGCCAAAAACTATCTGGGGCTGAGCCAAAGCATCCCTAGACTTGCCCAGATAGTACTCCTTATAGGATTCAAAATGTCTGATCATTGTACATCATGGGGATATGGCAATAGTGTCACTGACCATTTGATAGCTGAGACATTTCTTGGTGGAATGATTTCCTGACAGATCAATCAAAGATGCTGCAAAGACTGCTGTGGAATGAAAGCCATCAATGATACATTTAAATGGCTTGCAGTTGATTTTCAATCTGTACAGTAGGTTTAGCTTTTTGGTGAGCTATGATGTTTTTGGGGCCTTTTAGCTATTTGATTTGTACATAAGTTGATATTGAGTGATATTTAAAACCTTTGTTTTTGGAATGCCAAACTTCAAGTTGGAGATTTTTCTGCACTTCAACTTTAGCACTTATCACTATACTAAGGCAGATATTTATTAATCTTTCAAGGTTGCACTGAAAAGATAAGAGTGCTTGTTCATCTTTTTGCAACCAAGTTTCCAGACTTGCCTGCCAATGTATCTTACAGATGCACAGGGGGCGCTTGATGAGTTGCCCCTTGACGTGTCTAACAATATGAACCAATCTGATGGCAACATCAAATTGCAGGCTCTTTCTCCTAATTAGGAGTGCTGCTAATTTGACTTTGCTGATCCCTGCACAAGCTATTCCTTGGCTTCAAACCTTACATGGAAAGTGCCACCCCCTTGTGGCCTGGTGGCTTTCCCATATAGTATATTAATCACAGTATTCTATAATAAACATAATCTTATTCTATTCATTCTGGTCCTTTATATTAGACTGTTGTCTTCCCCAAATCAAATACTGAATCCTCATTGGTTCAGTTGCAACAGTGGTAGCAGCAGTAGGTTCACAATCTACCCAAAAGAAAAACCCCCAAGAAAGGACAGAGTACGGGCTGTATGGCTACTCCTCATCAAGAAACCTTCCTGCCAATCCCTGAGGGGGGCATCCTCAACAGGTATGTCATCTATCAAGATCAACTGGTACTTACATGTGTGTATAACCAACTCTGCCTCAGGAAGTGCAATGCAAGTGTCATCCTGCCCCAGTTGGACCTTTCTCAATGCATGCTCAACCTCCAGCTTGTTTCCTTTGCGGGAGGTGTCAAAGGAGCTGACATTGTTGGTTGGCTCCACTCTACCAAAACCCACCTCCATATCTGTCAAGTACCTGAGCCCATGTGGGTTGCCACTGCTTCAGGCCGCCTTACGGGGCCTGCTGCAGTCTGGTTCACCAACTGGGCCAGCCAAGAAATAGAGAAAGCTTGGTGTTGTTCAGGGATGCTGCAAAGTCCCGCTACAGTGAAACATTTTTGCCCATTGTGGTGGGAACTCCCCTCCTGGCCATTAAACAGACTGGGTCTGTTCCTGAATATCTTGCTTGCTGCCCTAGAAGCTGTGACTGATGGGAACACCATGTTCCTTACCTTGATAATTAATGGGCCTAAACCCCATATCTTCATGTGGGTTCTCGTAGGTTGCTGCACCTCCATCAATGACTGCTACAAGGCCATTGTGGAGGCCAATAACCAGGCTTCAATGGGATTTCACAGATCCAATGATGCATCACCCCAACCTTGTTCTGCACCTGGAAGTGCCCACAATCAAGTAGGCTGCTCCTGCCTGCCCTGCCAGCAGGAAAATGAGGTTAAGCATCCCCACAAGGGGGAACTCCAGTTAGCACAAATTGAGGACCAGGGAAAAGCCTGGGGGTTGTAGTTAAAAGAGGCTCTACAAACCCACTTGATCCTCACTCTCAACAACTAGACCAAGTACCAAGCAGGTTCAAGGCGGTACAAGTGGCTGACTCCTGTAGAGTAGCAATTACCCATGAGACAGTACCCTTCTCTGTGAGGATGGGGAACGTCTAGGTTAAGCTCTTTGGACCCATCATGGTAGGGCTCAGCCATGATGTCATTGCTGGCCTTGACTGGCTTTGTCACAACTGCCCCTACATCAATTGGGATATGTCTTTAATAACCCTCAATAGAAATGGGGTAGGCTTCCAGATATACCCAGTTGAGATGAGCAAGTTGCTTCACAATACTGTGTTTGTTCAAATAACAGAAATGGGCACATATGATTTCAAGGGGGGGGACTAGACTTCAATCAATGCTCCGTCAAAGTTATCCACACAGAGCCACCTGTGGCCCTCTGCCTTGACCACTCTGTCCCCATCAGCACTTGCTGTGCTCCTCAAGGAGTATAAGGATGTTTTCAGTGAAACACTGGATCAACTAACCCCTCCCCAAGAGATCCAACATGCTGTACAACTTCAAGGATTGCTTCCCAAGGCACATCCCTTCTATTGCTTAACACCAAAAGAAGATGAGACCTTCTGCCAGCACTTTATAGATGCACTTGATAAGGGCTTCATCTGCCCCTTGCTCTTGCCATACAGGGCTGCTGTCTTCTTTGTAGCCAAGAAAGACAGGTCCCTTTGCTTGGTCACAGACTACTGTGTCTTAAATGAGGTGACCGCTAAGAATAAATACCCCCTGCTGTTGATTGATAACCTGTTTGGCACGCTTGCAGGTGCAAAGGTCTTTAGCAAGATTGATCTCACTGCAGTGGTATAACCAGGTCCTCATTGCACCAGGGGATGAGGCAAAAACTGCCTTCTGTACACGCTATGGGCCGTTTGAGTGCCGGGTCATGAACTTTGGAATGACCAACACTCCTTCCACCTTTGCCATGTTAATGAACAAAGCATTTGAGGAATTTATTGGGAGGTGTGTTGTTGTGTACCTTGACAACATTATTGTCTTCAGTCAAGATCAGACCAAGCACCTACAACACCTCTGTGCTGTCCTTGACACCCTTTGGAAAAACCAGGTGAAGGCTAAGCCCTCCAAATGCAAATTCCTCAAGTTGGAGCTCTTGTTCCTTGGGCACACCATCTCTACCCAAGGGATAAAGCCTGACCCCATGTCGTAAATTGTGCAATTAATGCTATTTCAATATGGCCTTCAAATATTGATAGCTGTGAAGATTTGGCTGGGTTTGCTTTTAATTTTGGATATTCCTTGCCTTCCATAAATGTGTCTGGTTCAATATCAACCCATGCTGGATTATTGTACCTGTCTGTGATTGATCCTGGTATGACCTCATCCAAATGTGACCCCCTCAGCCACTCTGTCTTCCTAATGAGTGATCACTGTTCCTTGTCTACTATTTAAGTAGAATCATTTCTCCTAATAAAGACAAGTTTATCCACATTTGTGTCGCTTTCATAATCTTCAAGCTTTTTCCTGTTCTTTTTGCCAAAAGGACTTTCTCTTCTTGTTTTCCAGGAAATTAAGGTATGTGCCCTTAATTTTTCCCTGAAGGCTAACCCAAGGCTAGCTTTGAACCTCAAATCTTTTGTTATAAAGATTTCCTGCTGTGTCCTCCTGTATGTTGTCCCCAGGAGCCAAACACAACACCCCGTCAAAATCAAGGCAATTACAAGCATGCCACCTCCCACCAATGTGGGCCAGGTGCGTACATTCTTAGAAATAGTTGCCTACGTGCAGAAAGTTTATTCCCAATTGCAGGGAATTAATTGCACCCCTCACTGAGCTCCTGAACACTAAACAGCGCTTTCACTGGACTCCTGCCAGAGATCAAGCCTTTGAGACATTGAAGCAAAGACTTACAAATGTGCCTGTATTGCAATTCCCCAATTGGAACTGCCAATATGAACTCAAGACTAATGCCTCTGACAGAGCCATAGGGGGTGTGCTACAGGTAGAAACTGACAAGGGCACCTTCCTCCCTGTGGCATATGAGTCCAGGAAGCTCACTGACTTGGAACAACATTACCCAATACATGAAAAAGAATTAGTGACAATTGTGCACTGTGTCAATAAGTGGCGCTGTTACCTGGAAGGGGCCATTTTTCCACCCCACGTTCTGACAAATCACAAGTTGCTCCAGTACTTCAACACACAGTCCCACTTGATACGCCGCCAAGCAGGCTGGGTCAAGTGTCTATCCCCCTACCAGCTGCTGCATTGAGTACAAGCCTGGGAAGGAGCTTGTTACAGCAGACGCCCTCTCTAGGCTTTACGTAGCGTCCATCACCGGGGACAATGGCTTGGACCAAGATTGGCCAATGCTTTACCTCCGTCCTGAGGCAATCTGTTACAAAGGCCTTAACTTGGTAACCATCTCCAAGCTAAAGGACAATGAAAGTCAGTTCACCACTGATGCTGGTAATTTCTGCCGCCAGGCAGAGACAGGTGAAAAGATGCACTACATTCCCACCACACAACAAGGCAACACCATACTACGCTACCACTGCACCTTGGGTCATATCAGAGGATGTAACCTCTTCAAAATCATGAAGTGTAAGGTTTGGTGGCCGCATATGTGTCAAGATATTTTGGATCTCCTCAAAAAATGTGTGTTGTGTGAAAAGAACACATCTAAACCTGCACCTCCTAAGTCTGTCCTGTCCATTAAGGCCATGTAACCCTTTGAGCAAGTAGGCCCTTGAAATTGTTGGACCGCTCCCCAAAGACAGAATCAGGCAAGAAGTACATCATTACAGTCATTGACTACTTCACCTGTTGGCCAGTAGCATGGGCAACCACTAATCATACTACCACCATCATCACCTGCTTCATTGGCAAAGAAATTGTGGCCCACTTTGGGCAATCCAAACAGCTCATTACAGACAGAGGTCCTGAGTTTGTTGGACATGTCATGAAAGTGTACTGCACCAAAAATGCCCTCCAACAAATAGTCATGACTCCCTACCATCCTCAAGCCAATGAACACGTAGAGCGCTTAAATATTTCACTGGTCCAGCTTATTGCCAAGCTCTCACAGGAACATCCTAATATTGCGTGGACTAAACACTTGCCCACCACCCTACTCATCTTACAAGCAAGGATCAACAGGGGCACCAGGTTCAGCCCCAGCACCCTGGCCTTTGGGATGCCTGATAGCCTGGCAGGGAGTAGAACAAGGGAAGTTACAGATTCACAGTTCCTGGAAAACCCCCTGTTGACTACTCCTTTCCTGAGCCAGTGGCGTGCCAAAGCCTGGGATATTGAACACAAGCAAATTGAGGGGGGACAAACACTTTGAGGCAAGGTAAGCTGTAGGTGACTCTGTCTATTCCCTCAACCCCAATTCAGACCAAATTAGAACCCAACCACTTGAAATCCTTCAAGATAGCTGTGGTCTATGACAACCACACCTACCAACTTGAAGATTCCCAAGGAAACACCAAGAAGCTTCACCACAATTGCTTGCACCCCTGCCGTGCCATCCCCACACAAAGATTGTTTGTGTGGACCTTCCCAGATCCCCTACAAACTCTGATCCTGGTGTCTGACAACAATCAGGTGGCAAGGGGGGTGTTGCAACCAAGCTTTCAGACTTGTCTTCCAATGTATCTATTGATACACAGGGGGCGCTTGATGAGTCACCCCTTGACGTGTCTAACAAAATGAACTAATCTGATGGCAACGTCAAATTGCAGGCACTTTCTCCTAATTAGGAGTGCAACCAATTTGACCTGCTGATCCCTGCACAAGTTATTCCTTGGCTTCAAACCTTACATGGAACATGCCACCCCCTTGTGACCTGGTGGATTTCCCCATATAGTATATTAATCACAGTATTCTATAATAAACAATATCGTATTCTATTCATTCTCATCCTTTCTATTGGACTGTTGTCTTCCCCAAATCAAATACTGAATCCTCATTGGTTTAGTTGCAACAATCCATTGTGTAAAAACCAAACCCAGAGAGAATGAGAGAACTACAATATTGAATCACCCTTCAGGAATATATAAAAATATCAATATCAGTGGGTATTGAGGAAGTCAGGCCAAAAAGCAAACCTTTGAAATTGGATTCAGGCTAGTGGGTATGGAAATAAATTGTCATGGCCAGGTGTAGTATCATACTAAGGCAACATGGAAGGAGTCCATCCTTCAGGGTATTATGATACCAAGGCCCAATACAGGAAGGGCAAGGAGCAAGATAAGTACAGCATACCAGCTGCAAGTGGACGTTAGGCACCAAGGTGAGGTACTACAACCTCAGCAAGACTGAGGATGATCAGGATGATCAGGATGACCATCCTGTGGTGATCCACATGTGTGGTGTTTTGCAGGTAAGGGTTGATTTGGCTTCAAATAAAGACAATATGCTGAAGAGTGACAATGTGTGGTTAGCTGGTGACGCTGTAAGCTAGTAGGTAACATAGGGCTACTAGGGGTAAGTAGGGTGAGCCTAGTAGGTAACATGGTCTACTAGGGTAAGTAAGGCCTGCCTGGTAGGTAACATAAGACTACCAGGGGCAGATGTTGCCTCCACCCAGCAGAAGGAACTGGCTGCTTTGGGCTATAGTGCTTCACCTTGCAGGGAACTGTGGTTGCAGAAGGGTGAAGACTAAAATAGCAAGCAGGGAACTTTGTTTGTCAGGGGGGAGTAGGTTTTGGACCACTGGCAGGTAACGCGGGCTGCCAGGGAGGGGAAGAGCTTTGAGAGCTCTACGTACCCTAATACACTTACAGGAGGTCTGTGAGCAAGCACCCTACCTAATGGACTGGTAGGGTGTCCTTGTTTATACCCCTACAGGAGCTTTGGGGGAACCCAAAGTGAGCATTGGAGGGTATAGATTTGCTCAGAGGTGTCACCAAGGCGGCTTGCTTGGGGAAGAAGCTGCAGAACTTGGTGTGATCAGGCCTCTGGGAAGTAAAGCTGATTAATTTGCAACTGAAAGCCCAGATTTAATCACCTGGGTGAGTAAAGACAACACATAGACATTGATCTATGGTTGAATGGCCTAAGTGGATTGCCACTTGCGAGGGCCCAGTCAAACACCAGTTTGATGTAGACTCATGCCTGGGTCTACAAGTTCTGGTAATGGGGACTGAGATAAAGAACTAAGGTGGCTCATGGAATTAACAGAGAAACCTAGCAGAAGGGACTGTTTGGTCACAGTGAAGGCTAGTTGATGGATTGTTAATTCATATTGAATTGTGGGAACTAATATGGTTCAGTGTGTAGGAGGAACAAAGGAGGTTCCTAGTGAGGATTTGTTGAGGAACTGGTTGAGGAGAAGTTGAAGGACAGGAAGATTTTGGATGCAGGACTAGCTGATCAAAAATCAGGATGGCTAAATAATCAGAAGTTGGTATTGAAGAGCTGAAGAGCTGAGAGGATGAACTAGCTAGACTAGATACAGAGGCTGTAAGAGCTGATTTTAGTGACTTTTGAGAGAAAATATAGATAAAAAGAAGCAGTTAAAGAATAATTAAATACTGCCTAATTATGATTAAAAAATGATTAAAAATTACATAATGAAAAAGAAAGAGAAGGAAAAATAACATATAGTTTGTTAGAACTATAAATTTATTTGAAAATAAGGATTAATGAAGAAGAGAGCTGGAAAGAAGCTGGAAATGGAACGGAGAAACTATGAGGGCTCAAGAGCAAATTTTGCCAAGAACAACTAGGAGAGGCGAAAGGACAAGCAGCAAGCAGGTTTGAAGTTTCAAAACGTTGAGAGAAACACAGGAGAAACGTTGAAAGATCAAAGAGTCAAAATTTGCCTAAGTAAATCATATGTGGAAGTGCTCGAGATTTGCCAGGGAAATGTGACGGGAATTACAGCAAAACCGTTCAAAACGCGGAGCAGTTGTTTACCCAGAGCAAGACAGTCTCAGGTTCAAACCAGAGTCAAGGACAGGTCATCTGGGGAAACCTTTTTGGCAAAACCGTTGAATTGAGGCGTTTGATTGGCTGCAAGCCAAAGTCTATTTGATCAGTGTTTTAAGGGCTTTAACTTAAGAGTTAGAGCCTAAAAAATGAGGAGCAGAAGCGGAAAATTCAGGGCTTTCATTGGGTGAAGTAAGTTTAAAGGTTTGATATATTATAGAAGAAGAAAAACAGGATAGTTTAAGCTTTGAAGAACTAGAGTTCTAAGAGAGGTTTTTGGCCTGAAACAAGGGGCTATAAAAGAGGGAGCTATCTAAGACTCTTCAGGGACTGGATCAAGTGGATTACAAAGGCCACAAAAGCTACAGAAGAAGCCAAAGACCAAGGATAGGAAGCCAGAGCTGGAACAGACCTCAGAGCCAGTTGGACACAGGAGCCCAAGACCAAGGTGCAGGAGCCAAAGACCAAGTACAAGGAGTCCAAGAGATTGTTAAAGGACTCCAAGTATTGGCACAAACCCCTCATTATTCCCTATCCCAAGGCCATATATCAGAAGGTTTCTAAGGGAATCTTCCTTCTGACTGTGAATAAAGCGCCTATTACTTCCCCTATCCAAATTTCCCACGTTAAGAAAGAATATAAGTCCCATGAGTCAATTACCCCACATTTTCTATCCTAGCCCAGGGGACAAGGAATCCTATTGCCTAGGGTGCAGGAAGGTTGCCTCTAGTAAGTCTTCCCAGGAGGAGTGGGAGAAGGTGACAAGGCATTTGGAAATGACAAATAGAGGAAGAGAGTTTATTGGAGGAGAGTTTGCAAGACTATTACAGGATTGGTATCGGCCTACAGAAGGGCTGGCGCCTGCTGAAGTACAAGTGTATGACGGAGACACTCGCCTAGTGATTGTGAAGGTACTGGAGGATTTTGCTCTTATGCAGGCCAAGTATAAGCTCCTCACCAACCATTCACCACTGTTGGAGAATGACGACTCCTCCAAGCCAGTCCCTGGCTACAACCCAGGACACACTTTGGGGACTGGTGACCAGGAACCCCACACATCCTATATCTGCTGTGGTCATAAGGGATAACCTCAGCAGAGGGTTGTGGGATTGGAGGAGGAGTGGGAGGGATGAAGCTGCTGTTCTGTCCAGGGTGGGCCCTGGCTGGTAGTCCATTGCAACAGGTTCTACTGTCTCTACTAGTTGAAGTACTGGTGACTGAGCTGGTTGATATGGGATTGTCCAAGGTGATAAAAGAATATGGGGAAGAAAGGCAAAGACTACTCTATGAACCATACACTTTATTAAATGTTGTCTACGTCTGTCTTGATTGTAGGGAAGTGGGTTTTATACCACTCATCTGGCCTTCCTTGAAAGCAACTACTGGCAGCTCCTTGGGGTGCTCTAGTAGTCCAACCTTTGGTCACAGGTACTTTGGGGATGAAGGAGGAATTCTTAAGAACAGGGGATATGGTCCCAAGAATCTTGGACTGGGGTGAAGGAAAGTTCTCTGAGCTTGGGCCATTGGATTGATTAATTGACTCATGGCTGAGGGAAGTTCTGGGGTCTGGGTTTGGCTCATCTGGTTTTATCTTGAGATCAGTTGGATTGCTGGAAGCTGATTGGTGACTAATTATATTCAGCTTAATCATTTGGGGCTGGGGTTGCTTGGCAGTTTGGACTTGCTTCTGGGTAGAGGGACCATCATTTTTTGGTGGATATTCCTGGCTGATTGGCTTCTCTTCTGTTCTTGACCCAATAAAACAGTTGGAAACTGCAGGCATTGTGGGGGTTTCAATGGCTTGGGAATCTTTTTTAGCAGGATTCATTTGATTGGCAGGGGAAACTGAAACATCTTCCTGCAGATGATGCTTCATGACATCAGTGGGTGAAGAGGCATTAAATTTAGGACTGGTAGATAGGACTAGAGCAGGACCTTGATTTCTGGAGAACTGGTTGACTGAAGTGAGGCAGGGACTGGTTTACTTGCTAAGTTATTCAACAGACCCAGCTGATACTGGATCTGCTGGATAACCCAGCAAAAATCATTTATTGCTAGATGGGAGCCACTCAGCTCATTTGTAGCATTAGAGCTGGTGGCTCCGCTACCGTTGGGGGCTGCTAGCCCCCTGGGCCAGTTTGTGAACTGGCCCTGATTGATACAATGGCTTTGCTGTTGACAGCAAATTTAAGCTGATCTCTCTTTCAAGAGTCAGCTTTCACCCGCCCTGGTGGCTCGTGGGAGGTTTGATTCCCCCAGCGGGTTTGCGTGGTTGCCCGTGTTTTTGCTTTACAGAAGGAGTCGCGGGTTTGACTCCCGGACTCAATTTTTTAGTGTTTATGGCCCTTACATAAATAGTGGAAAATATCTTATTATCCCAGTACAGTGATTATGGGTTTAGTTTAGGATTTATATTATGTGTAGTAAAAATTCAGGAGCTAGTCTCACCAACTTCCATGCATCTAGGGCTGTATCGGCTTAAAAAAGGGATGATTACGGCATTTGCTGTAATTGTCCCGTCTTCCCTTCCCCGTCCTCTTCTTTCAGATTCCCCCAGCTTAGGGGAATCCGAAATCACTAAAATAAAAGAAGGTGAGGGAAGGCTTTTTGCTTTCTGGATTTTAAGATTTTTTTAATAAATATTCATAATAAATTTTTATTTTCAGAAAAATAATTTTAATTTCAAAATGTACTAAATAATTTTTAAAATAAAGAAAGTCAAAAAAATATATACTTTTATTTTTTAAAAAAATCTGAAATTCTTCATCCTTCTGTGGATGAAGAAGAAAACGATTCCGAGAGAATCTTCTCAAAGAAGATTCCTTGAAATTGTTTCTGGATTTTGGACGGGTGCTTCTTTTAAGAAAAGGAGCCACCCATCCAAAATCTGACACAGCCCTACATACATCCCAAATAGAGGTCCAACTTTATATTATGATACCTTATCTTCCGCAAAAAGTGAATTCTGGCATTTTGAATGGTAAAAATGTCATTATTACCTTGCGTGGAAGATAAGGTGGCGGGATATAAAGTTGAACAAAATAGAAGCTTCTTTCGGAATAGAAGAGCATCTTGTTTGAAGATGAGGTTTTGGAATAAGGCGGCCAAACTAGCTCGTTTACTTGAGAAATACTTGGAATAGATTTATTTCATAGCCCAAGTCAAAATCTTCATCTGTAGACATGATAATTATGAATTGGGCTTTAAAGTGGTTGCTTAAGTCTACCCATGATATTTAGTCCTAAACGCATTATCATCCATTGTTAAAATATAAATTGAGATTCCAAAAGTGCTCTCCTTTAAGCTAAAAAATAATATTTTTCAATAAAACAAAGTTAAGAGAGACTTAGATGATGATCGGAAATGGGGAAGTTTCAATTTACAATTCGTCACAAATCTCTTGGAAGGATTAGGCTTCTTTAAGATCATCCTTCTGTAGATCTAAATCAGAACGTCACAAATTTAGTTGACAAGCTTTAGATCCTTATGCCATGTAGAGCTTAAATCTTTATTACTGAGGATAAGGCCTTGCTTAAACTATTAAATGACGTAAGAAAGCCTAGGATGGTACTCTGGTTAGGGAATAGAGTTTAAACCATGAGTTTATGCGCTTGGGCTGCAGAAAATTTCATTGGGTCTCAAGGCAGTTAGGCAGGGCTAGAAGCATGCAAATTAGATATGGTTTATATATGAGGTATCACAGCATGAACTATTGGGTTCAATTGAAGGCCCAGCAGTTGGAAGCATTTGTCAGATAAGAATTTGGTTTCATGCGTTGAGCCTGTTGGAACAATTAGGACAATATATATAGTCAATCTCTCAACATTGGAAATTGTTTAGCTGTTAATAATGGGCTTTAATATAGCTCCCCTCGGAATATTGACTGTCACAGTAAGTAAGTATTTCAAATATAGAGATATATATTTAATTCATCCAATTGTCCAATTTATATGAAATGTCTGTTTCTCTTTTGTTAATCATATCAAAGCTACATCCTCACTTAGCTTGGTTTTACTGTCCTCCTTCTGCTAAACATTGAAAGCAAATTTTCACTCTTAATTTTTATAACCTTTCCACCCATTTTATTATCAACCTTTTATTTTTATCCAAACAATATTTTTTAGACTTTATAGCTCAAGGTTTCTATGCGACATCAAATTAACTGCATTTTAGTTTCCGCTATGGAATTAAAGAACCGCGATGGTTTATTTGGTAAGCTTAGCTCTAACTTACCCTGTCATATACGCTCTTAATTTTTAAACCTTGTCTGATCTGTTTTACAGGCAAAAACGATGCCTATACTGTTTTGATGGTTGGCAAGCAGCGTGAAAAGACTCGAGTCATTTTTAATGCAGGCTCAAAAGCCTTTTGGAATCAACAATTTACTTTGTAAGTATATCCCGCCAAAGGAAATTCTTAATTTCAATAGCCAGGTTTTCGGAATGGAAGCGCTTGAAGTTACTTGTTATGATTACGATATGATAACTTCCGATGACGTTATTGGGAGGGCCACCATCTTTCTTGATAAACTATTTCAAGTGAAGGCTCTGGATGACTGGTTTGACATAACTCACAAGAACAAGTGCTGCGGGAAAATTCACCTTAGAATCACTCTCGACCTCACCCGTGCAGTTTCTCCCAGACCTCCTTCCCCCGAACCGACCTCTGTTTCCCCCAAGCTTCGAGCAAAAACCTTCTCAATGAAAATTCCTCCCCCTAGACCTTCCATTTTAGACAGCGTTTCACCTCAGACTACTCCAATAGATCACCCTTCCACGCTTGGCAGAGACGGCTCCATTTCTTTCCCTCTGCCGTATATCCCTGGCTATGGGTTTGTAAGACGCGAGCCTCAGGATCCGCAAGTCGACCCCACCTCATTCTATGCTCCTCCTGAACCAAATACTTCATACAGAGGTTTCCCTCCTCCAACACGCCCTTTACCTCCTAGACCAGAATTCCCCATCCCAGAGGTAAAGAGACCCTAAACATAAGCATCTGATTGTTCATTAACGCCCCCTAACTTTATTATCGATAAATAAATTCCCAATCTACTTTCTCTTGTCTAAAACGGCATCCGATGATGGGCTTATAATCTGATTTCATATATTCTTTCTCAGTTTCTTTGGGTAGCTTAAAAGCCTTCTTAAGCCTATAAGGCTTGAATTAGAGCAGACATCTGGGATAAAACTCTAAATCAGGCATATTTACCTACAGCCTGGCTTGGAACATCAAGCCAGATTTTGCCGTTGGACACATTGCCTTTAAGCCATGCCCCAGAATCAAGTTTCGGCACATCTGGTGCTTCGATATCAGAATTCCAAAACATGGCATCAATTACTTTACGCCATTTCGTATCTCATTTTGCTTCGGAGTTGAAATGCTATAGTTCATCTTTCGAATAACACCACTGTTGTATTAAAATGGAAATCACAGCTGCCAAGAAAAACAACCAAAGTCACCCAGTAAAAACACAAGCCTGCACTAGAAAGTATAAATATATATCACATGATTCCACTTACATTCACAGCAATATCGATATTCATAGGCGAATCTTATCAAGCAGACAACATCTGGACTAAGTTCACAACACCAACGTCACCCAGCAAAACAGGATCTCGGTACCAAATCAAATCAACAAACCATTGGTCCAGACTCTATCAAGCTTAGCATAATTTGAAAAAAGTGCAAATAATCGGCTTTAAATGCAAACCGCATATATAGATATAACAACAACACTAAACCAAATCCACAGCACCAATGCAACCCCAACGACGAACAACGTTAATTATTGTCGCGCTTTTTGCATTACAGCGCTACAATTATTTGAGATTATAGGGCACAGGACATTTGCTCGAATATAGTCATATGTGAGGATATGAGCAGTATTGTATCAGAATAGCCAGGATTGAATGGAGCCATGATTGTTGTCTGGCAATGACTTCTGATTGCGCAGAAGCACTTAAAGATTAGGATAAAGGTCAAAAGATTAAAGACAAGTCAAGATTTTTATTCATTGTAATTGATTAATTCTTCTTATACCTTCTGCAAGGTTGATCCCTGGGCTGCTAGCAATGTCTTCTAGGACATTCTAACACATCCTTAATTTGGGTAACTATTAATCTAGGTTTGGCACTTATCACATGTCAACCAATAGAATATCTTCATCTTCACCCAGCACAGGTGATCCTTGCTGGCATGGAATAATTTAGTTACTTCAAGATCACTTCCTACCATCCTGGCATCTCCAGGCATAATGCTTATTAATATGATAAATATGGAAATTCAAGATAATGGGGAATTGAACCCAGCGCCTCGGCGCTCAATGTAAAAGTAAAGCGGTGCTTGCAATAATTTTCAGTTGGCACGGCAGCGCTTGACGTAAAAGTAGTTCAGCGCTTTGGCACCCAATCCAGTTGCTAGGCGGCACCTGTGTCCTTTCTAAAGTGGCACGGCGGCGCTTATCATTGGCTAATTTAAGGTTCAGGTCAGCAGACTACTGCTAATCCAATAAGCATATAATTTATTATACCAATTTATGTTATTTGGCAGCTGCAATTCATATCTGCAAGCTCCGTTATAATTGGCATCATTGCTTTTTATACTAATAATTTATGGGTTTGTTTGCAGCAACCCCAATCCGTGAGCTCCATCATAATTGTCATCATTGCTTGGTCAAAATTCCCAACAATTATTATCTGGTTGGTTTTTCAAACCAATCCCAGTATTGTGAACCAAGGGTTGGACACGGGTATACAGAGCAACTAAATGAGAGCAAAGCTACATAAAGCTGCCGAGACGACATAAGGTCAACAAAGGTTTACCAGACAAGAAACAATCTGAAAAAGTTAGAATCACTGGACAGATTACACATAGAAGATGGGAGTATAAACAAGCATATTAATACCAAAATCTACATAAAATAGTTAAATGTGTACAATAATGTCAAAATGCAACATCAGGTTTAATCTGGCCTCAGTAGAAGATAATTCACCCGCTCATCATTAGGCACCCTAGAGGGCCTATCAAATAGAGGTTTGATATACTGCAATGAAGCAAATATCAGTGCTAACATCAACAAAGAGAAGAGGATAGCACCAACCCTGAGCCAAACTATTTCCACCAATAGAGGTAAGAGTGTCAAGTATATACATCTCATAAGTATATAAAGCAGATAAATGAAAAAATCTAAAGAAAATCACAATACTATTTTATAATGAGAAATTATATTATATAGTATTGTGACAAGCCACATATTGTTCATGCACATCATGTTAGTCATGAGACTTATCCAGGTACTGTTTTGTTTAGGATTCAAAATGTTTGTTCCCTTTGCAACATAAGCATCTGATAAGAGTGCCATCAATTATTCATTAATCTGAGTGTTTCTCCAGGAATTGTTTTCCTGAGAGAGAGTAATTGTAGATTCTGTTACACTGGCTTACTTGATGTGCTTTTAAATTAGATCAAATATCTTGCATCTGTCATTTGAATTCACTAGTGACATTCAATCATGATTTAAAGTTTGGTTGTTAGATTTGACAAACTCGCATACTCAAAAAACATTGTAAGCTTAATGAAAACAATGAATGTCTTCAAAAATTCAATCCTGATTCTGTCCAATCCATTCCGCCTGCTTGAAATTTGCAGCTCACCTTGAAATCTGCAAAGGCCAAAAAGATCCCACAATTTGAAGCATTCAAATAAAGCAAAAATAAACCAGTCTAATCAATAAAGAAGCCAACTCAAAAATGTGATATGGAACTTAGTTCCTGGATTTGACAATCCTCTATCTTTGCCAACAGGTTCTGAACCTACAGCACCAAATGCAGATGATATCATCAGCCAAAAAAGGTTTAGGGTTAAGATTCTCAGATAACAATCTGCAAGCAGAGGTGTTGAAAGGGTACAGCCAGAGAAACCTAGCAAAAAGAACAATAATAGAAGTTATTAAGAGATTGTCACCAAGCTCTGCAAGTGAACTGTCTCACAGATTGGTTAAAAATTTTCTTCAATTTCAGCTTCTGAGAGCCCAGAAACCAGCGCAGAGGCCGCAGATTAATGCTGCACGCACAAGGGACCAGACAGGAACATAAGCCAAGAGCAGCTCCATTTCCTGGAAATATTTTTTAAAAAACTGAAAACTAGGGTTTTACATATTAGTTATAGTGTTTATTGAAAGTCTGTAGTAGTTTTTATGAGGTTTCAGCTATTATGGGTGTAAGAAGCAATGCTGATGTGATCAGGGGTAAATTTTGTTACTATGCCTTCAGAAGTGGGCAAAAATTGAGTTATGCCATAAATAAATCTGGGCGCTGAAAACTCCTAAAAGAGCTGTTTCTTATGCTTTGATACTTTTCTGGCCCTTTTGATGTTTCTGACTAGGAGCTTTCATGTTTTTACACAGCCCGCTTGTTTTCAAAAACCTAAAATAAATCAACAAAGACCTTGAGATGCTGTTTTGGTGTCTGACATTACTGAGGTTTGTTCTTTTGAGAGCAAGCAGTTTCAGCTAAGATGACAGTATCTGTTACATCAGCCTGATCTTGAGAATAGCGCTGGAAACAGAAAAAACTTAACATTTTTTCTTCTGAAATTGCCAATGAGTGACCTTCTACTTCATTGCCATTCTACCACCCCCAAAATTTCAAAATCCCAAAAAGAGCCCTTTAACCCTAAGAAATTCTGTCTCTATACCTGAAGTCTGGTAAAGAGGGCATGTGTAATATGCTAATTCAGAGCCAGACTCTATTGTTATTTTGAAATAAGGTGTTATAAATTTCTGGTTCATTCAACTTTCACCTTATCTTGTTCTAGTCTTCTATTGCTTATGTACCTTTTCTCTAGGCCAAGTTGCCCCTGTCAGACAGACTGCTGAGCTGCTTGATATCTCACAACCCAATCTTTACTGCCCTCTGGGTTCACTTTTTGGCCCGTTATATTTTATTAAATACCCAATATTCCTGTATTATAAAAGCTTTACACTTGAGAGTATCATATTATCTGACTCCATGACCCAGATTAGAAAACCAGTCTGAGTTAATAGAGGAGGTGTCTGGTACAAAATTCAGCTGTGGTTGCTTAACAACAAATGTAACCACCTGCCCACCTACTTATTGTTCATGGATCTACCCATCATATTCTCAAGCCTGACTATTTACCTACCAAAAACTTTCCTAATGATATCTTTTCTAGCCAGCTCTTTGGTATCTTTTACATCATTCTCATAGGGTTGGTGGACTTTATGGTGCTCATTGCCAGTCTCTGGTTGTTATTAAGATTCTCTCACTCTTATGCAATCAAGTTAGTGCCTATTCTGTGGCAGACCCTGCCCACCTGCCGGCTGAGTTATCCCTGGCTGACAGACCAGCATATAAGACTTGGCATCATGAGAATATTTCACCTTGGTGTTTGATATGTTCAGTGTGGCACAATGTACATGTTATCAGGTATTTAGCTTTCAGTTTTTGCTAAACCCAGCTTGTGCCATCAGGGCTTTGTTTAGTACACAGCCTGGTTTTTCTCTAGCTGACTTTGGTTCACAGACTCAACAGCAGTAAATGATTCAGTAATTGATCTCTCATGTCAGCCAGTTGAATCACTAGTGGTGATTATTTTTTTAATCCTAGGTGGATCAACTGAATCAGCAGTATACTTAGCAGATATGGCTGACCATCACTGATAGTCAACCTTACTGACTTCACACATCATTGAAAGTATTTGTTTTTTCTCTATTTTCACTTTAGCATTGGTATAATTCCAAGAGCTATACTTATAACAGGGTTAATTAAAAATGGTGATCACAGATAAGAATTGGTTGGTGTTGGTCTTATTTTACTTGTAGAAGGGTAGATGGATCATGGTTGCTTAGAAGTATCCCCAACTTGTTTTGTCTGGAATAAATCTTGAAGTATCAGAGAGCAGTGACCAGCATTTGCCCAGAGAAAAGCAAGCTCTGCTAACAGGAGATTTAAAGGGGTATTGCTACTTTGATGTGAACTATGTTTGATGTCGTAATTTCAGGCTTACACAAGGCCTATGGGACAGGAACCCTTGTAAGAGTAGAGCCTAACCTTGTTGTCCTGGGACTGGCTTACTATTAAGTAAAGACGTGAAATAGATATATAGATAAAGCTTATTTATTTAGAATGGGAATGAGGGGATTATATAGTCACTTAACCCATCTTCAGGATGAACAGAGGGTAACATGAACAGTCATGTGAACATTCAGGAAAGGTTCTATTGATCCTAGTATATCATGTGAGGGATCTACAGGGATTGTGTGATACTGGATAAGTCTCAGAATAAGTTTCGAGTCCCTAGTTTCAGAGATATGAGCTCAACAAGGCAGGTACTGGTTAGGAGCTTGATAAGAGTAATAATAGATTATTATCCAGTAATAGAATCACAAACACTGCTGTCTCTCTGGAAGTACTGAATATTGGATCAAAGTAGAATTAGCCTTTCTAGGGTAGTTTTGCATGAAGAGTGTGATAGTGCAATAAAATTGATATGCTAAAATATTGGTTAAGCCCAAATTAATAGCATTAATGGTATTGCATAAATGGATCAAATTAGTACCAAGCATATCATAGTGAGATATCTTAATACCAAAATTCACAACATTTGAGTTGCAGGGTGCAACATTTTTTGTTAGCCCCCTTTTGAATTAATCTGATATTTGATTGCCAAGCAACTTAATATTTGGGATAGGAGCGCATAAGCCGCGGATGCTAGTTACTTGAATAATGGATCTTTAAGTTATAAATGCAGTGATAGTTGCTTAGTACTTTGCGTCAGCATATTACATCCTGAATCTGTAAACTGAGTGGCAGCATAAGATTTTTATGTATTTGTTAGAAAGAATGATTTAATCAAGTTCGGTATTTGATTGAGTTAACTGCCCAAATGGCAAAGCTCCAGCATTCTGGGCACCATTCCCAGGGTTGAACATATTCGACATTAGCGACTGCAGTAGATTGACAGGACGATGGATTCGGATTCCAAAGTAATCCTCTCCGATTTTGTCCAAAACCTCACTAAAACTATAGGCAGGAGTTACCAGATGTGCTTGGTAGCGCTCCCTCATCTGGCTAAATATGCTCCTGGCACCAGCCTTTGGAAGCAGCAACACCAAAAGTTGGATGAAGTTAAGAAGCGGCACATTGAACTCAACAAAGTCCTTTTCGCCAATATTGGAAAGGTCTGTGGAATTATCAGGTGAAACCAAGTCTGGCTTGTGTTGAATGAGTTCGGCGACAAAAAAGCGAGTTGTCAATGTAGCCTTTGTAGCGTTTCCAGAATCAATCATGCTTGAGAAAAATAAGCATCTTTGAGTAAACAACTGTTGACGTACCATAAAACTGCACGCGCTAAAAAGTAACCGAAATTCAAAGGTTCAACAAGCGAAGCCCAACGGTACAGAAGTCCAGCAAAGGCTTTGCTAGTTTCTTCTGTTCCAAACACGTAGTGATTCTCTGCCATCAAGAAGTTCCCATCTGAAAACATGAGAAGCGCATACAATATAAGAACTAACCTCTTTCGTAGATAGCAGCCAATGCGTCATGAAACAGTGGCTCGCCAGAGCTTAAGCTTCCAAATTTAGTAGCCCAGCTAAAGAAAGATATTAATATCTAAGGTGGTTGATAATAGCACTTACTCAAGAGCTGCAGTGATTAGGAACCCTCTGGTTTTCTCAGAGGAAGGGAATTCTTTGATTATAGCGATGATACGGGCTAAAGATAAAATAGATACATCAGCATTCGCACGTTTAGACTATTTTCGTCTTTGGCAGTTTACTTTGAAATTTTAAAGTTTCTATATAACTCGCAAGTGCAGCTATATAAAATGTTCATAACTAAAACATAAGTCAAGGGAAACAGCAAATATTTGAATCTTTTTTAAGGATACACAAAGACACATTTTTGCAACTAAAAGTTGACAGTAGAAACTATACTTTGATAATGATATCTGATCAAAATAAGGCTATCGATTGATGCAATTTAAAAAAACTTTCAAGTGCGATTGAAGTAAATTACTTGAAGATTCGGGATCTACTTGAGTGTTGCTAGCAGTGTATGCCTTTGTAAGATAAGTTCCTAAATCGGCAGCAGATGCATATTGCTCGTATTCTAACAGCTTCAGGCTCCCCTCATAAAGCATTTCAATTGCCTTCCCATAATTTTTCTGATTGTAATATCTTTTTAAAAATTAGTTAAAGGAACTGAGAGTATCTTTGTTTTGATATCATCAAATCCACATAGCAAGTTAATCTTTCTCAGCCTGGACTTACCTGTTACAAACTGAGCGATAAATTTGGTGCGCCTGATAGAAATCACCCGCCTGCAGAGCAACCTCTAATTTTTTCAGGGTCTTATCTCTCTTATTTTTTTCGGTTGACCGTTCTGCTGCTTCCGACATTGTGCTTGCAATAAAGAGATTTTCAATTCAACCCTGTCGTATAGTGTAACATGTTTACGTACTGGGGTGGCACCTTTAGGATCCAGAGCTAAAGTAACATGGCTTGAATCATCTGTTTTAACAGAAACAGACCTTCTCCGTTAAACCTTGTTCCGCTCCAATTTAAAACAGAAGTAAATTATTTACCAAGCTCACCCCAAGGATCATGTATGACATTTACCCCATCACGTTTATGTTAATACTCTAAGCCAAGAAGTATCCAAGTGCTGTAAGAACTTACCAATATACAGTATCTTCCAAACATACTGAGAAAAGTAAATATATTCGATAATATTTTGAAAAATGTTAGTGTCTTTCAGTAATGGTATAACATAATTCATTAGAATTAATTAGCAGAAATAGAGGATGAAAGCAAGTTGATGCCAAAGCTTAAGCAACATACCAGATCAGAAGACCCTAGCCACTAGAATCTAAAGATCTTTATAAGCATGTAAAAGTAGGTGAATGGGGTAGATTTAAAAATTCAGCAAAATGCTAGAAGTGTACCCCATAACAGCCATAAAAATTCTAGTGGCATCCCAGAAACTCAACTGTTGCAACTGAACCAATGAGGATTCAGTATTTGGAATTGGGGAAGACAACAGTCCAGTAGAAAGGACAGAATAATAAGAATAAGGTATTGTTTATTGTAGAATATTGTGATCAATATACCATATGGGGAAAGTCACAAGGCCACAAGGGGGTGGCATAATGGGAAGTTCCATGTAAGGTTTGAAGCCAAGGAATAACTTGTGCAGGGATCAGCAAGTCAAATTGGTAATGCTCCTAATTAGGATGAAGTACCTGCCATTTGATATTGCCATCAGATTAATCTATGTTGTTAGATACGTCAAGGGACGACTCATTGAGCGCCCCCTGTGTATTGTAAGATATGTTAGCAGGCGAGTCTGGGAACTCGGTTGCAACACAGCCCAGTTAGTAAATTATCCTTATCAATGTTGTCACCATATCTTAGAATACATAAGGAACAGCCATAAAGCTGTCTTATAACAGGATTCACATTATTTTATTGTAACCCCAATTAACTACATGGTTGCTCATATTTCTATATATGAAGCTAAATTGATATACCTTCCCATCAATAAGTTATCTCATACCAACTATCTAAAGTACTAATAAATATCATTTCACTTAATGCAAAGCACATAAATCTGAAGATAATCAGACAGAAAGTATACTAGGGCTTTATCAGATGAAATACCAGCCATCTGAAAGAACCCAATCATACAATTATCATAAGGCAAAAAAACTTGGCAAGTGAGTTAAATCTTCTGAATCAGCCTCTTATATTTCCCAGCAGGTATTAAAATACAGTGAAGGTTAACAAGGGTGTCATTGAATAAGGATCCATGCTTGTATATTAAAGCTGGGGATCTTGATTTTTGTAGGTTCATACAGGTCATATTAGAAGTCTTAGGCTTGGTTCTTGGAGTTGTTGGTTGGATCTCCCATCAGAAAGAGAAAGGGCCAACATGAAGCATTTGATCAGATTTTGGTAAGATAAATATTTGGCTGGAGAGTGAAAAACTTAATTTGTATTTACTTGCAAATATTCAATAGTTTACAGTTAAAAAGCTACTGGGTTCTGATCTCAACAATTCACTTAAGATATCAGCAACAAGACTACCTATAAAGAGAAAGGAAGAACAAAATGAGAAAAGATATCCTTGTTGGATGATTGATTTGGATTTTAAGGTAAAGATATCAAAGCATGATCCTATTAATATGCAAGGATCAAGTATGAGCAGGAATGATAGTACAGCTGATTGACATATGGCTTAACTATATTTACAGAAATGAAAGGATAGGGATAATAAAATATGGAAGGTTAGAGGGTTTGAATCCAACCTCTTGGCGCTATAATCTATCAATACTGTAATATTCACAGCTGTTGAGATGGATGAATTAAAGTCAGGTTAGAGAAAACTAAAGCTCCACATAGAATTAAATATGAATGATGTAAGTTTTTAGATATGATAGGGGGAAAGATGCTAATAAATTTAATGTGACATGTCAAATTCATAAAAGACCAATAAAAAACATAGTCACACCCAAAGCCAACAATACACAATTGAACAACAAAGAAAGTTTAGCCTGTGCATGGATATCCCAGATTTCATACAACACCTGGATGGATAACATTCATACAGAAAAGCTATACTAAAGATACAGAACCACCAAATAGAAAGCACACAAAAGCCGCACACACAACAAAAAAACCAAACAAGCAAAGATGAACTTTCACTTCATCCTGATTAAAAGCAAGGTCCAAAGAGGGAGGAGGGATTTCTGCAGCCAACCCAGAAAGCTTCATCTTTAAATGGGGGATCAAATTAAAAGTCTAGCTTCCCAATTAGACCATTCAAACACTGTCTAGCAATTTTTTAACAAAATCCAATTCAAGCTAAGTCCAGGGGAGAATAGATTTGTCACTTTCTATTGATAATCTAATAAAATTTTCAAATGGGCGTTGTGATCAATAGCAATCTTCCCCTTATTGACGCTCAGTACCAAGAGGGTATGGCAGGAAACAACCAGCTGCAGGAGGACAATCTGACTGGTATTTTCACCCAGAACTTTAGCTACACCCAAGAAGATAAAGAGTTGCATGACGCTGCCAGTGAAACCAGCAACCTGTTGTTTGGACACCACATAGTGATAATTGCTGACCAGGGCAATCACTAAACTTGTTTACAAGAAGATGCTGAAGTCAATCCGCCCTCAGTCAACAAGACCCTGGGTGTCAGGGATCCAACCTGCGGGGGTTCCTGAGGACTTGCAGGCAGACGGCCCGCGGGCCCTGCAGGGAGAGCCCACCACAGGATTGGGGCTAACTTTACAATATAAGATAACAATTTTCCAAGTAATGCCCAAGGTCTGGTTGTAGGCACCATAGAATCAATCAACCCAGTGAGGGTGATATACATCACCCCAAATATCTGAGTGGAAGTGGATTCATTAGTGGCCATGTATTCTTGCGGGCGGTCAGGCTGCGGGGTGAGGGGCGGTGTCATTGGAACCAAATATGCAGGCAGGAAATTATACTTGTATTGGAATAGCAGAGGGGGCCAGGTGATTTTGGTACCCTCTCTGTAAAGGACTTCAGTCTCTCTGGTTCTAGCTTCAGGGTCGTGGATAAGGATTTCCTCCAGAGTAAACTCCAAATATGCTGGGTTGGGTGGGTACTTGGTAAAATGTACTGGGCCAAAGGGAGCTCCTGGTGGACGGTAAAGTTCAGGCAGCTGGTCCACGGTTTCTTGGGTTATGTGGACACGGGGGACAGGACCACAAGGAGTAGACTGAAGATGAAATAAAACTAATAACAAGTATGGTATAATCTTGTTAAACCAAAGGTTCATGTCACTTTATTGCAAGGATGGCAATGGGCATCTTCCTGGCGGTCCAGGGTATAAGTATGCCCATCTGTCATGGCAAAACTTTCAAAGATTTTCATGGCCTGGGTTTTCCCCTCTACTAGGTCCTCACAGCCCTCGGTGGCAACAATTGCGGGGGTTATTTCATTGGCTGACTTGTGACTAGAGCACTCCAATTCTTCAACCAGGTCACAGGACGGGTCATCTCTGGGTGGCCCATTTCTTATGGAAGGTACCTTTGTTTCTTCTTTTGATGTGGCCTGGGTTATTCTGGGGTCTGTAGCTAACCTGGCCCGTTGATTGGTTGGGTTAACAGGAACCCTTAGCGCGGGGGGCATCATTGTAGGCAACCTTGGTTCATCAAACTTCAGGAGATTCTCTGAAGTCAAATCCAATCCTGATTCAATCCCCAAAAACTGCGGGCAGCTGGGCGGCTGGCCCTGCGGGCTGGTGGCCCGCAAGATGCCAGGGTTTGACTCCCATAGTTGAGGTCTTTTGATTATCATAGTTGATAGGAGTTTGTCACTTGTGACACTGGGTGTCAAGGAGTCAGGCATAGGTAGAGGCATTGGGTGACTTGGGTTGGGAAACTGCTGGGCTAGTAGGGAGTGCCAACTATAATATAGGTGCTAACTTGATAACATAAGATAGGGATCATCCAAGAAAGGTTCATGGACCAGAGTTTGGCACCATAGAGTATACCAATCCTGTAAGAGTAATATAAATTACTCTAAACAGCTGGGTTGATGTGATGCCAGCAGTGGTGGGTGGTTCTATTGGGCTGTCAGGTTGAGGGGTCAGAGGCAGGTTCATCAGAACAAGATAATCAAGCAGATAATTGTACTTGCCAGGAACAATCTGGGCAGCCTTATGTACCACTTTCCTTCATAACCAATAGTTTTGGTAACTCTAGTTCTTGCCAAGAAGTTGGCAATGTGTATGTTCTCCAGGTTAAACTTGGAGTAGGCGGGGGTTGGAGGATATTTGGTAAAATGCACAGGTCCAAAGGATGCTCCAGGAGGACAGTATAGTGTGGGAAGTGGGCCGCAGAATAATCACTAGGAAGGGTGGACGCCTGGGTGTCTCCAGGACTAGAGTGGAAATGGAAAATCACTAAAACTAAATAGGGTAGGATTTTTTGGAACCAAAGGCCCCTGAATCTTTATTTTCAGAATGACAATACTGCTATCCCCATATTACTGGGGGTTTTATACCTCAGTTTTTGCTTCATCAATTTTTTCAAAGTTCAAGTCTGTGGGCAATTGCTGGTGGGATGTGGGAATTGAAGCAGGGCTTCAAGGGAAGCAAGTTTAGGTTTGGCTAGCTCTGGTGAACAGAAGCGGCAATGCTTCATTTCACTGCTTCTGTTCTCTACGTTGCCTGAGTTGGCCAATTGTATTGCTATTTTTACACTGGGAGCTGGCAGTGGCTGATGCTTATTGTTGGGTTTAACTTCAGGTCTCTTTTTAACCTTTTTTGGTAATCAACAGCCTCTGTGTAGGTCTAGGTTCTTGTGGCACGCAACCAGTGGCAATCTGGTATCCATTTGGGAAATCTTCCTTACTAAGCCAGTGGACCACAGAGTAATTCTTCAACTCAAGTCTGTGACCCAGCAACTTAGTGAAAGGCATTCCATGAGGACCAGGGTGCCAGGCACCCACCCACTTGGAAGTAAACTTCTAAGATGATGGATGATAGCAAACATATTGAGGCCAGTCACCAAGAAACTTATAGGAAGGGAGACCATCCTAAGATGGAACAGCTCCCCAAATAATTGGTAACAGTCCAGAAGAAGATTGAATCTACCCAAGAAGAAGTATGCTCCCAGATAACTCAAGAGATGGCAGAAGCCAACAGATTAAGTACTGTGGGAGTGACTGGTTTGACCAACACTTGGTTCATTTGAGGCTTTTCCTTAAGCAGTGGATTGTGTGACAGGGGAGTTGTATTGTGCCACACTCCTAGAGTTACGCGGCGTCAGGACTTCTCTAAGTACTGGGGAGAAGAGGAGAACCAAAGTCAGCTCTAGTTCCCAACAAGCCACTGGCTATGCAAGTCTGCAAAAAAATATCCCATAAGACCCATTTATACCCAATGGACTTCCAGAAGAAATTCTTGAGCAATCTCATGACTGCAGTGGTGGATGAGTTGAATTAAAAGGTATAAATCAATGGGTGAGTGAAAGACTTTATTGATTAAACAATTCATAAAATATAGCTTACCAGCCTTATATAGTGTGGTAGTAAGAAAATAGTTTGGAGCAAGATGTAAAGGTGATGGGAAATTTGGGGATGCTTCTGGGGAAATTAGGTAGCTGGGAACTAAAAACCTGGAGATATAAATTATTTTACTCATAATTATGTTTGCAACAACATACAGACTTAAGTAAAAACAGATTATTTGTCTAACAGACAGGCCAATGCTATGACAGAAATTGGGGATAATAAGAAGCTGTCTCCATGAGGTGGGAAATCACCCACCAAATCCACATAGAGTTAATGATTAACCACCAACACAGCTTCATATACCGTTTTGTGAAATTTCCAAATGAGATACTAGGGTTAAGTGAAATAATTAACCCCAATCAGAAAAGCCCTAGACAAACAGCCTGCAAGAGGATCAGAGTGTCTTCAGAATAAAATTCAGGATGTTGAGATAGCACATGAGTTTCATCTTCAACAGGAGTAGAAACAGCTCCAAGATTGACAGGCATTGAATTCACATTTGGAAGCAACAACAACAAAGTACCAAAGGTAGGCCCCCATTTCCCCGTAATAATCTGGCTAAGAATTAAATTGTAGGGGATGTAGCACAACAATCCAACTACAGGATGCATTTTCAAAAGTAAATTTAGACCATGGGATATGTGATTTTTATTGAGTAAATTTTGGGAGGACTCAACTATTAAGAGTTGAAACAGTGAAACTTATTCAATATATATCAAAAATTGACTAAGCAATACCGCCTGGATCCTGGGCTCCTATTCCTTCCACATTGTCAAGTGAGTATATAGTCCAGGTTGCAAAGAACCCTTGTGTGACCATTTCTGATGACCATGCTGATTAATAAGCTTGTATCTGGCAACCCTCAAATTACGTCAATTTATCAACATAAATTTATGGGGGAAATTGGATTTTACCAGCAAACTGGAGCAGCCGTAACCCATCTTTGATCAACCATTTGATTAAGCTCGGTTAAATCAGTTGGTTTTTTAAAGAGTTTCAGGTTTTCTGAGCTTTTTTACTTGGCTGAATAATCCCTGGCATTATTAAACTTACTGTGACATTACCCTCTGCTTTAGCCCTGGGCACAATACCCCCATCTGGGAGATGAGACAAGGAGAAATTCTTATGGGCAGGCGGGAGTTTCATTGCGGCTAAGGTAAGCTTGGGGTGGCCAATAGCAGTGGAATTGCTCTGGTAGAACTATTGGATAAGATCTGGAGAGTTAGAGCAATTGTAGTGGAGACCCATGAGTTTTCAGAATCAGGATAACCCTTTCACAATACCAAATATTCTAGATGGCGTCAATTCTTACAAGAAGTCAAAATGAAATTTAACTCATACTCAGGTTCTCCTTCCACATGAATGGGTTGGGAAAAAGGGATCTCAGTACCCTTAAAAGGAGTAAGTAAGCATTTGTGGAAGGTGTGGAAAATCTTAAAAGCTGGGGGTAAATCTAATTGGTATGTGTAGGGACCAATTTGACGTTCAACTTTGAAGGGACCCACTTGCTTGGGGCCTAATTTGTGGCAAAGAACCTTCAGTCTCATATTTAAGGTATCCATCATGACCAGATCACCTGTCCAGTAGGTTTGACCTTCCTGGCACTTGCAATCAGTGTATTCCTTGTAAGTTGTCATGGCAGCGGCTAGAGTAACCTGAAGTTCCTGATGAACCCACTTCAATGAAGCAGTTTGATTAGTTGCAGCTTCCACGTTGTTAACCAAACAAGGACCCATATTAGAAGAAGGGTTGTAACCCACATTGGCATATAATAGAAAAACCTGAGTTGACGTGTGTGGGGCGTTATTGCATGTGAACTCTGCCATGGTTAGGCTAGGACACCAGTTGTCTTGTCGCCCATTAGTGTAGCAGAGCAGATAAACCTCCAAACTTTGGTTTACCCTCTCCGTTTTCCATTGAATTAGGGGTGGAAAGCCGTGGAACAACATAACTTAATACCCAGAATTCCAGTAAAAGCTTCTCAGAACTGAGCAATGAATTGGGGCCCGCAGTCACTCACAATCTCCATCAGAATACCATGCAGGGAACAAAATGTGCCATTTTTGTGAAGCAATCAACCACTAACATGATTGCATTAAGCCTGTCAGAATTTAGAAGTTCTCCAATGAAATCCACCAACACCAACGTCCAGGGCCCTGAAGCTAGTTGTAAGGGAACCAAAAAACCAGTAGTCTTGTTCCTGCTTGCCTTAGACCAAACACATACCAAGCAGTCACAAACGTAAGCCACCACCTGTACTTTCAAACCTTTCCATGAAAACTGTTGGCAGATGAGCTTCACTGTTTTGTTTTTTCCTGGGTGACCTGCTGTAGGACAGGTTTGATAAGCCTTCATGATTTTGTCCCAAATAATTCCCTCTGGAACCCACAAGCAACCCTGATGATATAGAATTGGTCCTATTGTGTGATAACCTTGTGGCTGGCCAACAGGATGTGCACATGCTAGTTCCAATAAATTATCTTAACCTTTGGACAGAGGCTGCAAAAACTTCACTTTGGAATATAAGTCTACGTCTGCACCCTCTGTTAAAGACATGGAAGCAAGTGTAGCAGGAAGAGGTAATACAAAAGGAACCACATCCTTGTTTGGTATCATAGTGTGCATATTGAACTTGGCTTCCATAACAATATCTTGGAGATGGGAAGGATTTCTATTCAATGCATCTGCCAAATGATTATCAGCTCCCTTGATAAACTTGTAGCGGAAATTTTACCTTTTCAGATCACTGTGCCATCTGGATTGGCAACCCAACAATATCCTGGGTTGGTGATAGTACATGAGAGCTTTATGGTTGATCTTTACTACAAACAGATGACACACCAACATGAGATGGTGATGCCAATGCTTCAAGGATTCCACAACCACCAACAGTTCCTTGTGATAAATTATGTATTTGCATTCCTGAGCTTCCATTTTCCAGGAGAAGTACCCTACAGGTCTCTCAACACCATCACCAGCAGTTTGTAGCAACACATAAGCCACAGAATATTTAGAGGCATCTATGAAAATCACAAAAGGAATCTCAGTATTTACATGTCTCAGCACAAGTGAAGACAACAAAAGAGCCTTGACTGCTGCAAATGCATTTGCGCACTCAGGCGTCCAGACCAAAGTTGTCTTCCTGCTTGCTTAATACAAGGGACAGCCATATCTGACAAGTGAGGGGTAAATTTATTCAAGAACGTACAAGTACCCAAGAAACTATAAAGTTGGGATATTGTCACAGGTGTACCATACTCTCAAACCGCTTCTTCCTTGTCAGGAGCAATAGTGTGACCATCTTCAATGATAATATTACCCAGGAAGGTAACCTTATGTTTAAAGAATTCACACTTACTCCATTTGATGATCAAGTTGGCCTGGAGGCTGCACTCTACAACTGCTGACAGGTGGGCCTGATGCAACTCTTCATCTGGAGAGAATACCAAGATGTTGTCCATGTACACAATGGAACATACAACCAGGAGGTCCCCCAAGACCAAATCAATTAACTGCTGAAAGCAAGTTGGAGCATTCTTCAATTTAAAAGGTATAACACAGAATTGGAAGATACCCTTCTTAGTTCTGAATGCTGTTAATCATTTAATTCCTTCTGTGATCCTGATTTGGTTGAATGCATTCAAAATATCAAGTTTCAAGAATACCTTTGCCTTCTCAACACAACAAGAGATTTGTGTTTCAAGAAGCAAAGGATAGGGATCCGGGATTGTGATGTTGTTTAAGTTTCTATAATCTACACAAGGTCTTAGCAACCCGTCTGACTTTTGAACAAACAACAATGGTGAACAGATTGACAAAGCCTTCTTAAAAATGTAGCCTTTTGCCAAAATGTCACAAGTCCACTCTTTCAAACATACATGCTCCTTCAGAGTCAAGGGGTCAATAGGAGAAACAATACAATTAACATCAACAGTAACTTTGAAGTCAAAGTCAAACTGAGTGTGTCTGGGGAGAACCTTGCCCCTAGTTGCGTCAGAAGCCACTGACCAGGGTTAAAGGCATGCAGGTAAATCCAAACTCAGAGGCATAGGAACAGGAACTGCCTGAATTTTCTTATAAGACCACTCTAATTCTGACATACCCAACAACAGAATAGGGATGGATATGCCCAAAGAGTGGTCTACTTGCAGCTCATTTTCTTTTAGCAGGGTCAATACATTATGGTCCTTCTACCAGTTCACTCCTAAGATAATTGGATACATCAGAGTAGAGCATATGGAGAACCTTGTTTTAAAAGACTGACCTGAAACTACAAATGTCACTGGCTTCTTAAGCTGGAAAGAGGAAAATTTTTGAAATTTTCCACCCCTAACAAGCATTCCAGGGTAATACTTGAGTTGCAGCAAGTCTGTGGTCTCAATACTCATGAAGTTCTCAGACACACTGGTGTCCAAAAAAATGACTGGATGATAGATAGTGTCAGGGATCCAACCCAAGGGGGTTCCTGAGAACTCACAGGCGGACAGCCTGCGGGCCCAGCAGGGAGGGCCCATCACAAGATCGGGGCTAACTTTACGATATAAGATAACAATTTTCCAAGGGCTGCCCAAGGTCCGCTTACAGGCACCATAGAATCAATCAATCCGGTGAGGGTGATATACATCACCCCAAATATCTGAGTGGAAGTGGATTCATTAGTGGCCATGTATTCTTGCGGGCGGTCAGGCTGCAGGGTGAGGGGCGGTGTCATTGGAACCAAATATGCGGGCAGGAAATTATACTTGTCTTGGAATAGCAGAGGGGGCCAGGTGATTTTGATGCCTTCTCTTTAAAGGACTTCTGTCTCTCTAGTTCTAGCTTTGGGGTTGTGGATGAGGATCTCCTCCAGAGTAAAATCCAAATATGCCGGGTTGGGTGGTTACTCAGTGAAATGTACTGGGCCAAAGGGAGCTCCTAGTGGACGGTAAAGTTTGGGCAGCTGGTCCACAGTTTCTTGGGGTAGGTGAGCACGGGGTGCAGAGCTGCAAGGAGTAGACTGTAAATGAAGTAAAACTAATAACAAGTATGGTATGATCTGGATGAACCAAAGGTTTATGTCACTTTATTGCAAGGATGGCAATGGGCATCTTCCTGGCGGCCCAGGGTATAAGTATGCCCATCTGTCATGATAAAACTTTCACAATTTCTGTTGGCCTGGGGTTTCCTGCTTACCAGGTCTTCCCAGTCTTTGGTGGCATCAATTTCAGGGGTTATTTTATTGGCTGGTTTGAACTGAGAATGATCAAATTCCCTAGTCAGGTTATGGGATTGGTTGCCTCCAGGTGGCCTGCGTTCTATGGGAAAATTCTCTGTTTCCCCTTACGTGCGGGCCCAAGTTATTTTGGAATCTGTGGCTGGCTCTGCCTGTTGATTGGCTGTTTTATCAGGCACCTTTAGTGTGGAGAGTATTGGCGTAGGTACATTTGGTTCATCAAGCTTAAAAAGATTTTCCAAAGTCAAATCCTGTTCTGATTTGAGCCCAAAAAACTGTGGGCAGCCGGGCGGCTGGCCCTGCGGGCTGGCAGCCTGCGAGATGCCAGGGTTTGAGTTTTGTAGTAGAGGCTTTTCAATAAGTATATTTGATAGGAGTTTGTCACTTGTGACATCATCCCCTTCTCTCCTGGTGCCCTCCTCCTTCCCGGTCCTCTTTTCCAGGTATTATTGTATGGCTTCTTGTGCATTAGGTAGGTTAGAGACCGGTTCCCAGGTGCTTTCTTTGGGGGGGGGGGTAACCTGCCCATTTGACGTAGTACTGTGGGGTCTTGTAGTGGAGGCAGTGTCCATGGATGTACTCTACTTTGTATTTGGTTGAGCGCCCCTCTTGGATGGGTGGAGGGGTGGTCTTTATCTTCTGGTGGGGGAGGGAGGTTCCTTCTTTCTTGAATAGCAGTGATTGGTGGAAGACATTGTGGATTTTCCAAGTAGGCGGCAGCTCTAGCTTGTACACCACTTCTCCTATTTGCTTTACAATCTTGTAGGGGCCACAGCGGCAGTAGGCTAGCTTTCTACTGGGTACATGTAGGGGAACATTCTGTGAGTTGAGGTAAACTTTATTGCCTATTTCCAGAGGTTTCCCCTGGGACTCTTTTCTTGTTGGCAAACACTTTGTAGGTATTAACGGCGTGGGTCAAGTTCCTTAGGCAGGTTTCCTGGGTGGTATGTATTTATTTAATCCAATTTTGTCCTGCTGTGTTCTGTTCCTTACTGCCAATGCTAGGGTCCCATGATGAATCAAACCCATAATTGGCCTTGAACGGAGACATCCCAGTGGAGGCGTGGTCTTTACTGTTGTATGAAAACTGGGCCATGGGAAGCATCTTGGCCCAATTGTCCTGGTTGGCATTGGCATAGCATCAGAGGTATTGTTCCAGGATTTGGTTGACCCATTCAGTTTGTCCATCTGTCTGTGGGTAGTAGGAGGTCAACACACAAAATTTTATTCTGAGGTCTTTCATCACTTGGGTCCAGTAGTGGGAGGTGAACTGGGGTCCCCTATTGGTGATGATTTCTTCTGGGGTGCCATGTTGTGTTAAGATGTGGTTGTGAAAGTGTCTGGCTGTCTCAGTTGCCGTGCAGTGGGTAGTGGTTGGGACAAAGTAAGCCATTTTGGTAAAACAGTTGACCATGACCAGGATTGCATCAAATGATTTTGAAGGGGGAGCTCTACTATATAGTCCATTGACACTGACTTCCAGGGGGCAGCAGGGATGTCTAGAGGTCTCAGTAACCCTTCTGGCTTAGAGCAACATGTCTTGGTTCTTCCGCAGGTTTCACAGCCGTTGATGTAGGTAGCTACTTCTTTGTCCATGCCTGGCCATGCATAGTTCCTCTTGATACTTAAGAGGGATTTGTGTCTACCTGGGTGGCCAGCCATCTCTGAATTGTGGTGGTCAATCAATACATTTGTTCAGGTTGGGCCTTTGGGTACATAGATTCTGTTATGGAGCAGCAGGGTAATACCTTTCAGGGAGTACCCTTTCTTTAATTGATCACAATCCAGGTCCTTTTTCAGGTCTTTGACTAGCTCGACTGAGTAGGCGTCCTGTTTCTGGGCTTTTATCACATTGGGTTTGCTGGCGGCAATCTTTAAGTACTTCAGATGTATCCCTAGGCTGTCAGGGTCTAATAGTGTGTGGGTGTTGCAGTCCTTAATTTCCGTAGAGGAGGGAGTCAAGTTGGCTCTCCTGCTCAAGGCATCTGGTACTATGTTAACCTTTCCTGGCTTGTAGTCTATGGTCAAGGTATAGTTGGCTAGTTCCAAGGCCCATCTCGCCTGAAGTTGGTTCAGCTGGCGTGGTTTGAAGAAGTAACTAAGTTCTTGTGGTCTGTCAGAACCTTTACCGGATGTTCAGCATCGCACAAATACCTGCGCCAGTGCTTCAATGTCTTCATTATAGCTAACATCTCCTTGTCGTATATTGGGTAGTTTCCTTCAGCTGGTAGCATCTTCTTGGAGTAATATGCTACTGTAAATTCAGAACCTGAACGTAAAAATGCGGGATTGTCAAATCATTGGTCCAAATTTCAAATCACTTTTGCGGGATGGCCTTTTTTAATTAAATTGATTTTTGTGAGTATTTATTTGAATATTTGAAAATGCAGGAACTCATAGACACTTTGCAAAGTTCAAGTCAAGCTGCATATTTCCTATGGACAAAATGAATTAACTGGAATCAGATTTGAAGCGTTCAAATCCATCAACCATTTTCATTAAGTTTACTATGTTTTTTGAAATTGCAGGATTGTCAAATCCAAGAACCAAATTTCAAATCACTTTTGAATGCCACTAGTAAACTCAAATAATAATTGCGGGAACTGGAAATTAAATTGAGTGTACAGTAAGCACACTAGGAAACACCAACCCAAATCAAGAAGCTCCACCACAACTAAAATCAAATGAAAAATACAATCTCATTAACCATAATTAGACATAAAAAGTTATTAAACTTTAAAATCATCCAAACCTGGAAAGTATACAATATTATTCACTTCAAATCACGGATATAGATTCTCTGCTACTATTCAAGGCTAAATCAAGAGAAAACAACTACCCACAACTAAACCAATAACTCCAAATAAATACATATTTAATCTAAAATATATTTTTTTATTTTATTTTTATGGACCGTCAATTGCATTCTCAACCTGCTCCTGCACCAGCCCGCGGGGCAGCCTGTCCATGAGGGCGTCCCAGAGGGTCCAAGAACAGACCCAGAATCCAACTTGAAGGGAGTCATGCCAATACAAAGGCCTCCCAAGGTGTCATTGCCAGCCAATCACCTCCTGCGTCCCAGGCCCAATCAACCAGCTTGAATCCCAGGCAGAAGCCACTCTCAAGGCCTGCTACCAAAGTCTCCTACACCAGGGTCACCGGGAACACTGTGGTTACTTACACCTCCACTGTGTACCCAGTTGTCACCCGGCCCCGCACTCTTGACCCAAGAGTTGCTACTTCCTGCCCCCGCGTCTTTGACACCACCTACAAGCCATTGGCAGCCACTGTTGAGCCATCTGCGCCTGTATTGTATGCCACCATTGACAGCGCCAGCACAACCAAGCTTGATCCCACCTTCTACACAAAGGTCCCCATTCCCTGTGCTGAGCCTGGTAGCCAGGATGCCGTGGTACCTTCCAAGGGCCGGTGTTGGTTGACAGATAGTGAGCGTGAAGCTCTCCTCAACTGCTTAAACAGGGGAATGGCGGTTTGGGATATTGCGTCTTGATTTGGTGTCACAGCCAGGTACATTGCTGACATCAACACCAAGTATGGCAACACCGGGCAAATTGCCAAATCCACCAAGGCTAAGCGGTAGCCAAAACTCTTGCAGCCTGTGCACATTGACACAATCAAGCAGTGGGTAGCCAGGGATTGCCACCTGGACACGCTTGCTGTCCAATCAATGCTTGCCACAGAGTTTGGGCTTTCTGTTTCTAAAACCCTTGTTTACAAAACAATGGTTGATTTGGGCTTCTCTTGGAAGGTGCTCAGAGTTTCTCCGTACAACAGAAACAGTGAAAAGACCATTGAGGATCAACACATTTATGCCAAGACATATCTGGCACTAAAGGAGACTGGCAACGTACAGTTCTTCTACATCAACAAATTGTTGTTTTCCTCCTCACTCAGGTCTAGGCATGGGTGGGTCAAGAAGGGGTCCAAGGACGGTGTAGCCCATCATGCAGCTGTCCGTTCCCAGACCTATTCCATGGTTGCGCTTCTTGGTCCTCACAGGTTGGACCAATACCAAATGATCAAGGGTTCCCATAACAGCAGGACTTTTCTTGATTTTCTCCGAGTTGTCAAGGAGTACCTTTGGATAAATTACAGCAGCACAACCAACGTTGTTGTGATTGATAATGTTGGGCTCCACAAAGTGGATCTGGTTGTGTCTGAGTTCTCCTCTATTGACAAGAATAGCCACTCCTCCAGCCACCGCCTTGCTGATTGTCCAATGAGACTTCTCTTCCTCCCAATGTATTCCCCATTCCTGAATCCAATTGAGGAGGTGTTTGGTTGGATCAAGAATAAGGTGAAACAAGGCCTTCCACAGGACACTGAGGACCTATTCAATATTCTTGAGGTCAGTCAATTTGCGATGCCACCCAATGTGGCTGCAGTATTTTACAAGCACTCAGAATCCTTCCTCCCCAAAGCCCTGGCCTCCGAGCCAATCATATAAATGGGTGCCCCGGTTTTATTTGTTTTTGTTTTTATTTATTTTGTTTTTATTAGAACTCAAATTATTGTTTATATATAATAATGGGACATTTGATTGTATTATAGACATTTAAGAATACTAGAAAAGATAAGTAAAATTAATTATACTAGATAAGAGGGATTTATTTTTATATGATGCACTGAATATTATTGGCTTTTGCGGTAAAAAATAAATAAATAATAAAAAATATAGAAAAAAATATTTTATTTAAATAATTGTGAATCATTTTGGTACTTTGACTTTTCTAAGCCACAAATTGGACCTTGTGTGTCATCATCTGCTCCTTGGTATTTCAGTGCCACTGTAGCTACATGACACAGCAACCAATGATTTTTATGTATTCCTTACTAATTTGTACTTAGGACACAGTTCAAGTATATTAAATATGTTTATCAAATCATATTACAAGGGAAAGGTAATTCGAGTTGTAAACAATCATTTGTTTATGTCAGGGATTCCTTCCCTGACTACCTTACTTTCATTGACAATCTTGGGAAAGAGATAATTACAAATCAACATCAGAACCCAGAGATTAAAGACACACAGTTTAAAAATAACACAACAAAGTCAACAATTCCAGGTAATTGTTTGGATACTTCCAAGACCCAGATTTGAACCCAGGACGCTGTAAATGAAGAGTTAGTTAAGACCGGGACATCCTATAGCTTTGTTTTACCTTTTTATATTCAGCCTATTGAATTGAATTTTGCTTTTGAAAAGCCTTTTGAATTCAAAAACGTTAATCAACTAGCAAACATCACTTACCGCTCGACTCATGATTGGCTGGATCCAGTAGCCCACTCTATTCACAACCCGCTCTCAATCCTAAAGGATATGGCTCCATACATGAAATCAACCCATCTTCTGAGATTACACTGCTTAATTATCAACAACTTACTTGTATTTTTGTGGCTGATCCTGGTGAAACAATATGAACTTAAAGATTAAGGTATTTTAAAATCTAGTCAGATATGCCACAAATCACAATCTTTATGTAAATCCTCTCACATTTCAAGAAACTCCTCCCATATTTTCTTCAGCCATGATTTTAAGCCTATTTAAAGGCCCAAACTTATTCATTTCAAATTGTTCCAACAATAAAGACTATTACTCTTCTAGCTACTCATACACTTTTGATAACACTCCTTTTCTGAAGCCATGAGAGGAATTCTCTTCCTATCTTGGTTTCTAGCCTACTTCTTGTCCAAGGTGTTTACCTTGGAAAATCTAACTCCAACAACAGACTGGTATAATTCCTCCCCAGATGATTCCCACCAGAAGTAATCCCTTGCCAATGGATGGTTCAAATATCCTTCTGGGCATTGGGGACGTAAATTTCACTATGGTTGTTCATTTATTCCCCCACCTACTGAACCTACTCTGGTTAGACCTTACGCCTCCTTTTACCACTTGACGTATTTGGTGGGCTAATATCTACTAGGGCAATTCAGTTCTATGCTTGGAAGGTTTGCCTATCTAGGACAACTTGGGCATCTTGCAATGGTCACGGTTCCTATTGGCTCGGTCATAGCAGGATTAAATGTAGGGGCCTTGGCCCATCAGCTGGGAAGTTTATTCCCTGCAAAGTGGGTCCCTGACACAATATTGGTAGGGAAGACTTTTGTGATGCATTATTTTTTAATTTACCCCCAGATTTTGCTCAATTCTGACATCTCAAGCATATTCTAATATAGGGTGAGTCACCAGTATTGTGTTTTAAATAATCTAAAAATCACCTCTTGGGTATGTGTGGGGTTCCTGTTCACCAGTCCCCATTATGTGTCCTGGGTCATAGCCAGGGACTGGTTGGAAGGAGGTGTCATTTTATAGTAGGGGAAATGCATTAATTAAAAATGTTTATAGGGGTTGAAATGGGATTTTATTCACTCTCAGAAGGAAGAGCCCCTTAGAAACCTTCTGATATATGGCCTAGGGGTCTGGGAAACAATTGATTTGTGCCAATAGTTAGAGTTCTCCAACAATTTCTTGGACTCCTTCATATTGGTCTTTGGCTACTGCTCCTTAGTCTTGGACTCCTGCTCCTTGCTTGGGCTCCTTCATCTTTATCTTGGTCTCCAGCTCTCTGTATAGTCTTAGTGGCCTTGGTATTCCACTTAAATCCAATCTATGAAAAGCCTCATATTAATCCCCCTTTTATAACTCCTTGTTTCAGTCCCTTTTTCTTCTCAGATCTCTGCCTTTCCAAGCTTAAAGTATCCAGTTTCTTCTTCTCTAGAATATATTAAAACTTTTAACTTACTTCAGCCAATTAAAAACCAGCTTTTTCTGGTTTATTCATTCATTTTTTAGGCTTAAACTCTTCAGTTAAAGCCCTTAAAACAGTGATCAAACAAGATTCAACCTGCAGCCAATCAAACTCTCAGATTTAACTGTTTTCCAAAACTTTTACCCAAATGACTCACTCTTGACCCTGGTTCAAACCTGGCGCTGTCTTGTTTCAGATAAACACCTGCTCCGCGTTTCAAATGGTTTTGCTGTGATTCCTGTCATGTTTCTCTGGGAAAACTTGAGCGCTTCCAACTATATTTTACTTAGGTGGTTTTTGAACCCTGATTTCTTCAACGTTTCTCTGTGTTTCTCTGTGTTTTCTTCCACATTTCAGCCTTTTGAAACCACTTGCTGCTCACTTTTTGCTTCACTTAATCATTTTGGTAAAGCTCTAGCCTTTGCCCTTAGAGTTTCTCTGGTCTGTTTCTGGCTACTCTGGCTTCTGCTTACTCAATCAATTCCATAAAAATTCATAGTCTATTTTCTGTGGACTATTTCCTGCTTCCTCTTATTTCTTAATATAATATTTATCCAATTCTTTTTGTCATATCTTTTTGGCAGTTTACTTAATTCTTTTATCTGCTTCTTTCTTATTATTAATCCTATTTCCATCAGTCCAAGCTCATCATTCCTGCTTCTTCATCTAGTTATTTTGTTCATTCTTAACCAGTTTTCAGTCCTTTAGCTAGTTCTGCTCCATGATCTTCCTGTTCTTCAGCTTTTAACCACCTAGGTTCCATTCCTTACTATGAACCACCTCTGTTTCATTCTCAGTCCCTGTTACAGTAGTTTTAAAAGCTATGACAACAACCAAAAATACCTCAGATTTAAACAAAATGAATTTGGATTTAAACAAAATCCATCTCTCAGGTTAAAATATACACTCTGTTAACAGGGTTTATTGACATTAATGGGAAAAATGAGTTAACACAGCAACAAAGGGCTCACACACAAAGCAAAACCATTCAAAATACAATCTGAAATACATTGATTCCCAAAAAATGGTGCTAGTTGACTTTTGGTGTACATATATTTACTATGTGAATCAGTGACAAAATACACCCAAGCAAGGTGTGCCAAAACGCAAACCAAAAACAAAACACAATAGCAAATCACTATGTAAACAAAATCACTCACGCAATGTGTGCAATGGATTGTAATCATGAATGATACCAAGGAATCTAAAATAAGACACATGATCTGAAACATAAATTTTAAAAATATTGTGTTGGGTGTTTGAATTTGGCAGTAAAATCTAGGAAAATGGGGGGCTTTTTTTTGAGTATTCTAAAATGGGCGTTGTAAAACCAGAAACAACTAAATAAGAAATAAAAAATAAAAAATCTATAATTGGGATATTGGGTGGGAAAAACTTTAATTAAATATCCATATTCAGATAAAAGCAAAAATTAAAATTAGGGAGTAACTAAATTGAAATTTATTTAATATTTTATCAAATTTTAAAATGGAAGGAACACAATACCAGAGTACCAATACACTTGTTGTGCACTGTGGTTGCAGTTGCCCCTGCAGGTCAAAGAATAGAGTTAGTGCAACCCAAGTGCCTACTCAGGAGGGAGGCAGGAGAGGAGAGTTCTATAGTAACGCTGCACTGACACAGCCAGTTCAAGGAGCACAAGCTGCTAGGGTGCAGAGCATCAACCCTTGGGTTCCAAAGCTGACCCAGAAGCCAATCAAGGTCACCACTACAAAGAAAGTTATAAACAAGGTTTCAGGGATCCAACCTGAGGGGGTTCCTGAGAACTCACGGGCGGACGGCCTGCGGGCCCAGCAGGGAGGGCCCACCACAAGATCGGGGCTAACTTTACAATATAAGATAACAATTTTCCAAGGGCTGCCCAAGGTCCGCTTGTAGGCACCATGTAATCAATCAATCCAGTGAGGGTGATATACATCACCCCAAATACTTGGGTGGAAGTGGATTCATTAGTGGCCACGTATTCTTGCGGGCGGTCAGGCTGCGGGGTGTGGGGCGGTGTCATTGGAACCAAATATGCAGGCAGGAAATTATACTTGTATTGGAATAGCAGAGGAGATATGGTGATTTTGATGCCTTCTCTGTATATGGTTTCAGTTTCTCTAGTTCTAGCTTCTGGGTTGTGGATTAGGATCTCCTCCAGAGTAAACTCCAAATACACCGGGTTGGGTGGGTACTCAGTAAAATGTACTGGGCCAAAGGGAGCTCCTGGTGGACGGTAAAGTTTGGGCAGCTGGTCTGCAGTTTCTTGGGGTAGGTGAGCACAGGGAGCAGAGCCGCAAGAAGTAGACTGTAGATGAAGTAAAACTAATAAGAAGTATGGTATGATCTGGTTGAACCAAAGGTTCATGTCACTTTATTGCAAGGATGGCAATGGGCATCTTCCTGGCGGCCCAGGGTATAAGTATGCCCATCTGTCATGGTAAAACTTTCCCAAAATTTGTTGGCCCAGGTTTTCCCAATTACCAGGTCTTCCCAGTCTTTGGTGGCATCAGTTGCGGGGGTTATCTCATTGGCTGCTTTGAACTGAGGAAGCTCAAATTCCCTAGTCAGGTTGGGGGATTGGCCACCTCTGGGTGGCCTGCGTTCTATAGGAAAATTCTCTGTTTCCCCTTCTGTGCGGGCCCAAGTTACTTCAGAATCAGTTGCTGGGCCTGCCTGTTGATTGGCTGTCTTAACAGGAACCCCCAGTGTGGAGAGTATTGGCGTAGGTACATTTGGTTTGCCAAGCTTAAAAGGATTTTCCAAAGTCAAATCTTGTTCTGATTCAAGCCCAAAAAACTGTGGGCGGCTGGCCCTGCGGGCTGGCGGCCCGCGAGATGCCAGGGTTTGAGTTTTGTAGTTGGGTTTTTTGATAATTATGGTTGATAAGAGTTTGTCACTTGTGACACAAGGAGGTAGAACTTACTTTGTATGTGTTTGACGTTGTGTACTGGCAAGAGTTGGTCCTGTCAGCCATGCTGGAGAAGGTGAAGCCTGTACTTGATACTAGCTACAAGCCCTAAGTCAGTGATGGCAATCAGGAGGATGACAAGGAGCCCAAGCTCTATCAAATTGATGAGGGATAGCTGGTGTTAAAAAAT
>QTSX02002463.1:0-59196 GCA_014839935.2 Entomophthora muscae | reverse complement strand
TTTTAGGAAGCTTCAGAGAGAGTGATTTGGAGAAGAATATATTTATTGGATAACAAGTTAGGCTCTTATAGCCAGATATATTGTAGCAGGGGATATAAGCTGAATCAGCAGTCAGGAAGTATCAGGTGACAGGAGGCTCAGATGGGGATGGGCAGGTGATGGTCAAGACAGGTGGAAATTGGTTTGATGCCAAACCAGGCAAATGTTGGATAAATTGCTTTGTGATACCAAATCAGGCAAGGTATTGGTGTCCAGTTAGGTTGGGAGTGGCTGGACTATTCCAACATCCAGCCCACCAAACCGCCCTCCCTCTTTAAGGAATCATCCATTCACATCAGGTAGAGGCCTGGCCTTGACAGCAGTGGCTTGGTGTTCCTGGAGTTGGTCCCCAGTAAATTTTAGCGGGCTAGAGTGTCCCCCTTTGCTGAAGCAGAGGTGTTATCAATGGTATTTCTTTGTGAGTTTTCATTAGCTCCTTGAAATTCAACTAGGTATCTGTGTTTCTGTTTTAGTCTTCATTTAGAAATTCTGAAAGGACCTCTGTGTACTGAGTCCAGTTTTCTTCTGTTCCCTGCCAGGACCCAAACAAGGGGCATCAAGCCGAAGTGGTTCCTCATTCAGGTCATCTTTGTGCTTTGAGTCTCTTGTTTTCCACTATTTTAGCTCTGAGATGTATGTGCTGTAGTGCTGAGCTTGTTCTACTGTGAGAGGTTTTCCCTGGGGGTCTTCATGTAATGTTAATCGTTACATGCAACTATCCTGAGTTTGTATCCATAGATTAGTTTGGATGGTGAATAACCAGTCCCTTGGTTGGTGTGCCTCAAGATACCATAAATTCATGTTTCACATATAGTGGCCAGAGATCAAAAAATCCACCAATTTGGAGATTTTGATCTCTGTACTTCAACTTTAGGAACTTGCCTGATCCAGTTAGCTACCTCAGCTCTGATCACCAGCCAAGCAAATTCTAGCTCAGATATGGGCAGGAAGATATCCTGTCAATTCTTTCACGTTGGCTGATTTCCCATCAAATTTGATACAACTATAATTTTCATTATGCATAATTTTTAGCTTTAAATAAATCAAGGATTTAAAAATAACCTATTTAATAATAAAAGCAATGCTTTACACATTAAGTTATTTCTAATTTTATTTCTTGTATTCAGGAGGCTCAATTTTAAACATGTACCTTTTACAAAGCCAATAAAATCAAATCTCACTGCCAGTTTACAAAATAAAAACATTAAGGAGTTAAATAATAGTTTTTATATGATATTTCTCATTTATTTTTTATTTCTATTTTCATTGTTGCAAAGTAAAATATTTACTTGTGAAGGAAATTATAGTTGGATCAAGTTTGATGAAAACTAGTTGTCAGAAAAAATTGACAGAATATCTTCCTGCCCCCTCAGATAATCAATTGTATAAGGGATCTATAGATATCTAGATAATACAATCCCATCTGATTGATGGCAGGGTACTGTCTAATAAGTAACTATGAGATCATATATAATAAAAAGGTAACCTCAGGATCAATTTTGGGGATGAACCCTGTAACCTGTATGGATCCCCATCCCAGGCCAAGGAGCTCTACAAGATTTTTTAATAACTTTATTAAAGTCAGAAACAACAGCAAAAAAGAATCTCTTTTTAAGGGAATTGAGGATAGAAGGATGCAGTCACATCATGTATTTGATTATCTGACCAGTCCATGCTGGAAACCCAGCTATGGGCAAGGTCTAACAAATCACTGTTACATCATACTGGGGGATCTAATATTTTTAGTTATAGTTGGATGTGTCTAGCTAGTCCGTGCTGGGAATTCCAACTGCAGGTAAGGTCCAACAATAACAAAAATATAGAAGCTGGGCAAGCAAGAGCAACAGGAATTGACCCTGGGACCTCTGGGGCCATTTGGAGGGCCTCAGCCAGGACAAAGAGCTCTACAAGAGAATATTTGGAGGAGGGTAGCAATACAGTACTGTAAATTCAGAACCTAAACTTAAAAAACGGGATTGTCAAATTGTTGGTCCTAGTTTCAAATCACATTTGGGGGCAACTCAGCTGAGCAAAAATTAAATATTTAATAAAATCAACCATTTAATTTGACTTTTTTGATTTATTTAAATTGGCAAATTTCAAATCCCTTGAGCAGATAACTCAACTAACTATAGACAAAACACATCAAACAGATGCAGGATACATGAATCAGAAATGTGGGATTCTAATGTACACTTTGGTGTTTTCTTAAGTCTAAAAAATCATAGGCAACATGAAAAAACTAACAAATATGAAATTGCGGGATTTCCAAATCCAAGAACCAAATTTCAAATCATAATTGGGGTGAATTTGAAATGAATTTAATTTTTGGGTGTCTCAAACAGGAATTCAAAGGATCTAGAGTGGATCTGTGCTAATTCTTTTGGGAATCACAGTATCAAGTATATACTTCTGGGAAGTATAATAAACAAGATAAAGGAGAAGTTAAGAAGAGAATTTTACTTTATTGAATATGAATATAGGATAATATATAATATCATGGGAAGCTACATACTGCCCATGTACATCATGGTAGTCATGGGGCTTATCCAATTAATTGTTCCTCTTAGGTCACAAGGCTTGTCCAAGTAGTGTTCCTCTTAGGATTCAAATGTTTAATCCCTTTAATAGATGGTCAAATGAGACAGTGCCACCAACTTAATGATTATTCAGGGAATCATTTGGCACATCACTTGGGGAATTAGTTTCCCAAGAGGGAGTAATTGTAGATGTTGCAACAACAGGCATCCTCAAAAATCACCTAATTCCATTTTAGGACAGCTAAAATTTAGATGCTTACCATTAACTGAATTAGAAAACGTAAATAATAAAGTAGAATTATATATTACAATCTATCTTATAATGTTGTCTTTTCCTTGATGTGTTGATAGCTCATTTGCTGTTGATAATGTGCTTGTGTTTAATTGGATAGTCTCACCTCCAGTTGCCTTGGCAATAGGAAATCAAATCACCTCTACAACCACATCTGGCCTTGGGGAGGCAACTTGATTTCCTATTGCCAAGGCAGCTTAAGGTGAAACTATCCAATTAAATGCAAGCACATTATCAACAACAATTGAAAAATCACCACATCAAGGAAAAGTCAACTTGATAAAAATAGATTTTAATAAATAATTCTACTTTATTATTAGTGTTTTCTAAAATCAGTTGTAATCAAGCATACTTAATAGCAATACATAAACACATAGGGTAGTAAACTGATGGTTTACCTTTCCTGCCTCTTCTTCCTTCCTCAAAAATAAGCTAATTTGGCCCCCAGCGTAGCCAGGGGCCAAAAATCTTTTAAAAAATTATGTGTCATCAGGAGGGTGGCTCATATGTCATTATATGGTTCTGTGGTTGCTATATAAGTGATTTGGAGTTCAGAATATTGTATAATTTCTAGGGTTAGACAGTTTTACATCTCACTTAATTTTTGTGTATAAACATGGCTATTGAGATTGAATTTTTCATTTGATTTTATCCATAGTGGAGCTTCTTGATTTGGACAGGTTTGTCCTAGTTTCTTACTGTACACTCAATTTGGACTCCAAGTCCCCCAATTATTATTTGAGTTTACTAGTGGCATTTGTTTATGATTTTAAATTGTGTTCATGGATTTGACAACACCGCAATTTCAAAAAAAGGTAGTAAACTCAATGAAAATGATTGATGAATTTGAACACTTTAAATCTGATTCCAGTTAATTCATTCTGTCCATTTGAAATATGCTGCTTGACTTGAAATTTGCAAAGTGTCTATCAGCTCCCACATCTTGAAGTATTCAAATAAAAATACAAAGAATTTAATTTAATTAAAAAAAGGCCATCCTGCAGATGTGATTCCAAATTTGAACCAAGAATTTGGCAATCCCACATTTTTATGTTTAGGCTCTAATTTACAGTATATACTAGGTGATTGCCCCATCCATTGACAGATATAAAGCTGAATATAATATATACATTAAATCTTTTTTATTGTACTTTTAGGCTGATATTACTTATCATATGTTTAATTAAAATTCTTCTTTATTTGCTTTTTTAACATTTAATCTTAATTATATCTAGTTAAAGTTAAAGTTTCATATTTCAATTATAAACAAAAAATAAATCTAAATCTAATCAAGTGGGGTATAATTATTAAGTTTAGAAAAGCTAGAAAACAATTCAAGGTTTTATATTGTATTTTTCTAAATTCCTTCAAAAGATAGAGCTGATTTGTAGCTTTGAAATAAGCTATTGTGTTGCAACTGAACCAATTAGAGTTCAGTATTTGATTGGGGAAGACAACAGTCCAATAGAAAGGACAGAAATTTATAGGATAAGGCATTGTTTATTGTAGAATATTGTGATTAATATACTAAATGGGGAAAGCCACAAGGCCACATCAGGTGGCATAGTGATGTGTTCCATGTAAGTTTGAAGCCAGGGAATAAATTGTGCAGGGATCAGCAAGTCAAATTGACAGCGCTCCTAATTATAAGAAAGTGCCCACAATTTGATATTGCCATCAGATTGGCCCATGTTGTTAGATACTTTGAGGGGAAGCTCATCAATCACCCCCTGTTTATTGTAAGATATGTTAGCAGGCAAGGAGGGATACTTGGTTTTAACACCTCCTCTTGCCCCCTGCTTGTTGTCAGACACCAGGATTGGAGTTTGCAGGAGATCTGGGAAGGTCCGCACAAACAACTTTTGTATGGGGATGGCGCAACAGGGGTGCAAGCAATCATGATGGAGATTTTTGGTGTTTTCTTGGGTGTCTTCAAGTTGATAGGTGTGGTTGCCATAAACTGCGGCTATCTTGAAGGGCCCCAGGTGGTTGGGTTCTAATTTGGCCTAATTGGGGTTGAGGGCATAGACAGGGTCACCTACAGCGTATCTGGCCTCAAGGTGTTTTGTACCCCCTCAATTTTCTTGTGTTTAATGTCTCAGGATTTGGCACACCACTTGCCCAGGGAGGGAGTAGGCAACAAGGGGGGCTTCCTGGGAACTGTGGACTGTAATTTCCCTTGTTCTACCCCTGTCAAGCTATCAGGTGTTCCAAAAGCCAAGGCAAAGGCTGACCTAGTGCCTCTGTTGATTCTTGTTTATAAGATAAGTAGAGAAGTGGGAAGGTGTTCAGTCCACACAGTGTTAGGGTGCTCCTGTGAGAGCTTGGTAATTAGTTGGACCAGTGAGCCATTTAGACGCTCCACATGTCCATTGGCTGGGGAATGGTAGGTAGTTGTGACAATTCTTTGGAAGGTATTTTTGGAGCAGTACACCTTCATGACATGCCCCACAAGTTTGGGCCCTCTATCTGTGATAAGGTGTTTGGGTTGCCTGAAGCGTGCCATAATCTCTTTACCAATAAAGCGGGTGATAGTGGTGGTGGTGTGGTTAGTGGTTGCCAATGCTACTGGCCAACAGGTGAAATAATTGATGGCTGTTATGATGTAATTCTTTCCTAGCCTATCCTTGGGGGGGGGTCTAACAATGTCAAAGGCCCACTGTTCAAAGTATTCCATGGCTTTGATGGTCAGGACATACTTGGGAGGTGTAAGCTTCTATGTGTTCTTCTCTCATAGCACACATGTTTTGAGGAGGTCCAATATGTCTTGGTGCATACAAGGCCACCAAACCTTATGCTTCATTATTTCAAAGAGGTTACGTCCTCTGATGTGACCCAAGGTGTGGTGGTAATGCAGTATGGTATCTCCTTGCTGGGTGGTGTGAATATACAGCATCTTCTCACTGGTCTCTGCCTGACAACAGATGTTGCCAGTGTCAGTAGTGAACTGACTTTTGCTGTCCTTTAAATTAGAAATAGTCACAGATGTAAGGCCTTTGTAGTGGGTTGCTTCAGGACGCAGGTAGAGCATTGGCCAGTCCAGGTCTAGGCTGTTGTCCCCTGTTATAGACGCTACATATAACCTGAAGAGGGAGTCAGTAATGACATGTTCCTTTCCAGGCTTGTATTTGATGCGTAATTGGTAGGGGAACAGGCGTTTGACCCAGCCTGCTTGATGTTGTGTCAAATAAGACTTTTTATTGAAGTACTGGAGCAACTGTGGTCTGTCAGGACGTGGGGTAAAAAGGTGGCTTCTTCCAGGTAACAGCGCCATTTCTTGACGCAGTGCACAATTGCTGCCAATTCTTTATCATGTATGGGGTAACATTGTTCTGAATCAGTGAGCTTCCTGAATTTATATGCCACAGGGAGGAAGACGTCCTTGTCAGTTTCTACATGTAGCACACCCCCTATGGCTCTGTCAGAGGCATCAGTCTCAAGTTTGTACTGACAGTTCCAATTAGGGAACTGCAATACAGGTGCAGTTTTAAGTCTATGCTTCAACTTTTCAAAGGCTTGATCTCTAGCAGGGGTCCAATGGAAGTGCTGTTTTGTATTTAAGAGCTCTGTGAGAGGTGCAATTAGTTCTCTGCAGTTGGGAATAAACTTGTGCACATAGGCAACCATGTCCAAGAATATATGCACCTGGCCCACATCAGCGGGGGTGACATGCTTGTGATTGCCTTAATTTTGGCAGGATCAGGCTTTATCCCTTAGGCAGAGATGATGTTCCCAAGGATTAGGATCTCTGACCTGAGGAATTTGCATTTGGAGGGCTTAGCCTTCAACTTGTTTTTTTGAAGGGTGTCAAGGACAGCACAGAGGTGTTGGGGATGTGTGGTTTGATCTTGACTGAAGACAATGATGTTTTCAAGGTACACAACAATACATTTTTCAATCAGATCCTCAAATGCTTTGTTCATCAAAATGGCAAAGGTGGAGGGAGTGTTGGTCATTCCAAAGTTCATGACAGAAAACTCAAATAACATGTAGTATGAGGAAGGCAGTTTTTGCCTCATCCCCTGGTGCAATATGGACCTGGTTGTACCCTGCAGTGAGATCAATCTTACTGAAGACCTTTGCACCTGCAAGTTTGTCAAACAGGTTGCCAATCAACGGCAGGGGTATTTGTTCTTGACATTCACTTTGTTTAGGGCGTGGTAGCCGGTCACCAACCAAAGAGCCCTGTCCTTCTTGTCTACAAATAAGACTGCAGCCTTGTAGGGTGAGAGGGAGGGGCATATAAAGCCCTTGTTGAGTGTGTACACAAGGTATTGACAGAGAGTCTTGTCTTTGTTGAGCATCAGACAATAAATGGGGTGTTCTTTGGGCAGTGACCCTTGTAGTTGTACAGCCTGTTGTATCTCCTGGGGAGGGACAGTTGGTTCAGCTTTTCACTGAAGACGTCCTTATATTCCTTGAGGAGTGTGGCAAGTGCTGGTGGAGATGGAGTGGTCAAGGGGAAAGCCGCAAGTTGTTTGGTGCAGATAACTTTGACTGAGCATTAATTAAAGTCTAGTTTCCCCCCTTAAAATCATATTTACTTGTCTCTGTGATTCTGAAAAACATGGTATCATGAAGTAACTTGCTCATTTTGATAGGGTAGATCTGTAAACCCACCCCATTTCTATTAAAGGTGATTACAGACGTATCCCAGTCAATATAGGGACAGTTGTGCTGTAGCCAGTCAAGACCAGTAATGATGTTGTGGCTGATCTCTGCCATGATTGGCCCAGAGAGCTTGACCTGTATGCTCCCCATTCTCACCAAGAATGGTACTTTCTCATGGTTAATTGCCACTCTGCAGGAGTCAGCTACTCATACTGCCTTGAATTGACTGGGCACTTGGTTCAGCTGCTGAGAATTTTCAAACACCTGGTCAACTATAGTGTGATTGGCCCCAGTTTCTACCAAAAGTCTGTGGGGTTTCCCACAGAAACAGAAGGGGTAGGCCAATTGGGTTACTTTATTTGAAGAATTGCTTTCTTGGAGAACAGAGTTGTTGCTGTGAACCTGGAATACATCAAGAGTTTCAACATCATATGCATTGTAATCACATTGGTTCTTTGCAAGGAGGAATTAAGAGTGAGGGTTTAGTGGGGTTGCAGAACCTCTTATTTCTACAATCCCCAGGATTTCCCCAGGTCCTCAATTTGCACTAGTTGGAGCTCCCCTTCCTGGAGACGCTTAACCCCATTCTCTTGTTGGCAGAACTGGCGGCAACCTACCTGATTGTGGGCACTACCAGGTGTGGGACAAGACTGGGGTGGCACATCATTGGATCTGCAGAAGCCCATAGAAGCCTGATTATTGGCCTCCACAATGGCCTTGTAGCAGACGTCAATGGAGGTATAGCGCCCCACAGGAACCCACTTGCAGATATGGGGTTTGAGCCCATTGACTATCAGAGTAAGAAGCATGACATTTGTTGGAAATTGTGCCATTAATGCTATTTCAATATGGCCTTTGAATAATGATAAATGTGAATATTCGACTGGTTTAGCTTTTTAGTTCAGGAATTCCTTGCTTTCTGTAAATGGGTCTGGGTCAATATTCATCCATTCCGGCATACCATACCTTCCCTTGTCTGATCCTGGTATGACCTCATCCCAACGTGACCACCTTGGCCACTCTGTTTATCTAATGAGTGATCACTGTCTCTTTTCTACTATTTAAGTAAAATCAATTCTCCTAATAAAGACAAGCTTATCCACATTTGCGTTGGCTTTAATAATCTTCAAGCTTTTTCCTGTTCTTTTTGCCAAAAGGACTTTCACATCTTGTATCCCAGGAAATTAAGGTATGTGTCCTTAATTTTGCCCTGAAGGCTAACCCAAGGCTAACTTTAAACCTCAAATCTTTTGTTATAAAGTTTTCCCACCGTGTCCTCCTGGATGTTGTCCCCAGGAGCCAAACACAATAAAATGGTGCTGACTACAGGGGCTGCAAGCCCCTTGGTTACCCTGTTCCCATGTGCATTCTCTGGTCCTTCTCCCTTTGTTTCTGAAGTACCCAAGCAATCTAAAGTTTCTAGTCCTCCTCTAGAAGAAGACATCACCAATGCCCCCTCAACTCCCATGGTACTGGTGCTGTCCCCTGGGCCCGCGTGGGCCCCCCTTCCAGCTTTCTCTCTCAACTACAAGCAAGCTTGTGCTGCTGCCTGCTCTACTCTGGCACTGTGGCAATGCATACTATACCTGGTCTCTGTCCCAGGTATGCTTCTGAAGACCTGTATTCCTACCTCTTGGACTTTGGTCTCCCCCTGCGCTGATAGAGTCCATGGATATGATTGGTGTGTTGGTCAATCAGTTCATCCAACCCATCCTGGTTCACCATCAACTTGCATTAGGATCCTAGAACCAACTTATAAATTCTGTAGCCACTGCTGTCTCAAACAACCATGCTCAGAATATGGCATATCAAGAATGGTCCCACAGTCTCTTTGTATGTATTTCCAATAACCAGTGCAACTTGCTGGCCTCCCAGAAGTACTTGACTGCCTCACTAAATTTCCTTTGTTCCTTGCTCCCTGGATACATCAAGGATCAACTATGCAAATTGGATGAGCATCAATCAGTGTGGCGTGGGCAAATCAAGGCCTCTCTGCTAAAGCATTGCCAGGATTTTGAGACTCTGGTTATCAAACTTAACTAATTCTGAGAACATATTAATTCTCAACTTAAATTGGTTGGAGCTCATATTGATACTTTGGGCCACCATCTGCAGCATCAATATGGCCTGGATAAGGCTGCACTAGGCAACACTCTATACCAAGTGCAAAGTTATGTGGATGATAGAGTAGCATCTATTGAGGTGACTCCTCCCGCTCCTCCTGTCAAGGTCCCATCTGACTTTGAAGCCAAGGTATGGGAAGCAATAGCCAAGCTCAAGGCTACCACTCAGCATCAATCTTCTGTTTAGAACCCCCCTCCAGTCAAACCTATGCCCGGCCCTTGCATTGCTTTGCTCACTGATCAAATAGCTACTTTGCAAGGCAAAATTGAGTATTTAAGGCAACGCCTCTCTAATTCTGAGGACTTGTCCTCTGAGTCTGAAGGTGAAGAGGAAACTGAAGTTGTTAATAATCCTGCTCAGGACAATCATTGTTGCTGCCCTGGTTTAGAAGGCCAACCCTGGGTCAACTGTGCAGGTGCACTGGATCAGCTTGAAGAAGTAACAAATGATGTTGCTGATAGGCAGGACGCATTGGAAAGAGAGGTACAAACCTCTCCTGCTTTACCAAGACAATGAATGGACAGGTCATCCCCTTGGTTTCCCAGACCACTTCCCTGACTACTTGCCTCAACAGGATTGCTGGCACCTTATCAGTGCAACAAATTAAGATTGAAAAATTGGAGTTGCTGCTGCCACTTCTAGAGATATTAGTGGACAGAACAGCTCTACCTTGTATACCCTAGAGTAAAGCCTTCAACTCCTCTGGGCTATATAACCTGCTACTGAATCCAAGTTTAAAGGCAATCCTCACATTAATGTCCTCAACCCAGGTGACAACAGTCAGTCTTCTTCCTCATCCATTGACCCAAATTACAAGCCAACCTTCAAACAGATATTTGATCCTAAAACCTCTACCATTGCTGCCTTTCTAACAATTTACAGGACTGCAATGTGTAGGGCTACTGATGAACTTAAAAAGGAACATATCCTCACCTGTCTTCATCCCACATGCCAAGAAGTGGTGGTCCCCAAACTCCCCTCCATTGCCACTTGGGAGGACATGAAGCGCCTCCTTATTGAGGAGTTTGGAGGAGATCTCAGCTTGGAGGTCAAGAAGGATGCATTTATGCACATTGCCGTTAAGCCCAAGGAAACCCTGGTTGAGTTTGAGGATTGCTTCTACATTGAAGGCCAGCAGAAAATCACTAGTCAACAGTTAACTCCCCGGGAAGCTTACACAGCTTGTTCAAATGCTTTGAAAGTGAACCAGCTTCTATGCCTACACTTTAAGGCACACAAGGCTTCACTCACTTCCATGAAGAGTATTAAGACGCTCTTGCAATACATGCATTTGACCCATCGGGGTACGGTGGTACATAAAAATAAAGCCAGTAATGCTGGGACTACTTCTCATATGCGCGCGTTATGACGCTGGGTGCAGGTGGACAGACTAAGAGGCAAGGTTGTCATAACTGTGGCCAAATAGGGCACCACTTGCGTACTTGCACTAATCCCTGAGTGGAAGGTTGTGACCCCAAGGAAAAGGCAGGAAAAGAGAGGTCAGCTTAGAAACAAAGACGCTCTCTGCTGACCAATCTCCCCTGTCTCCCCCTGATCCTCCTTCTGATGAGGAAGCTCTGTCTTCCTCTGGCCCAACTATTCTTCACCTATTCCAGACCTCTCCAGTGATTCAGACCCTGAAGATTCTGATAGTAAAGATTCTGATAGCTATGGCTATTTTGTTCTGGCTGTTATGGAAACTGTCTCTGTCCCGTACAAGCTTTGCTCTGGGAAGACCACCACTACTTCTTGAGCACCTTCAAGTGAAGCCAAAGCCATGGTGGCTTGCCCTTACCTAGCTCAAGCTCATTGACCTCCCGTCTCAGTTGACTCTTCTGAAGAAGCCGCCAAGCTAGCCAAAGCTCTCTTTCAAAATGCAGCTGTATCTCTCCCACTGCAGACTGTGTATAAAGAGATTCCTGCCTTAAGGTGAATGTTAGCTAAATAGGAGAAGGAGCTAGAGGCTGCGCAAGAGGTGTTGGCAGTCTTTCCCCCCTTTGGGAAAGATACAACCCGCGTGTAAGTATCAATCCAAAAGGTTAAAATCAAAGCCATCTTGGACACAGGTTCTCCAGTCAACGTAGTATCTTCAGAACTAATGAAGAAACTTAAGCTGGCCCCTGATCTCAACTACACTCAGTTGTATGGCACAGATGGCATGGCACAAACTTGGGCCATTGGTGCCTACTCTGCTCTACCCATGAGCTTTGGGAAACTCCTCATTGCTTCCCCTGCTGAAGTCCTTGAAAACAAAAGCTATGACCTCTTGGTTGGTACACAACTCCTCCAATAGTATAACAGTATTGTGAACTTATAAGATGTATATCTTTTGCTTTTAGGATATGAGATCCCTTTGATTTTTGAGGAACCTCTGCGCCTCCCCAGAAAACATCTTAAAACTTGCGTGCTTGAGTACCCCATGGGTATCTTCTCTCTCAAGTATAGGACTCACTCCTCCAACATGTGCACCCCTCCTCCTTCCTGTCCTGCAGAAGAAGGGGTACCTCTTCTTGCCCCAGAGGCTATCACCATTCCTCTGGGCTCCCAGGTGGTGATTAATTCTCAGATTTCTTACAAAATATCTGAAAAGTTGTTTTTGGAACTCTACTCTCCTGAATCCCTAAGCCGTAAATAACCCCGCCTGTGTCCAGTGATTCTATATCAAACCCACAATGAGCCTGTACAATTACTGCTTGCCAACCTGACAGCCCTGCCCATGAAGGTGACCCAAGGCCAGGTTATAGGGCATGGTCAAATACCAGGGGCAGAACAAGTGGTATCCCTCTACCCCTTTGGAACTTTTAGTGATTTCAATCTACCTGAAGACAATCCTCAAGTTCTCTCTTTATTCACCGCTGCCAACTTCCCCCAATTGTCTCCCATCCAACAAAAAGACGTGTTGGACCTGATCAATCAGTTTAACAACATCTTTGCCTCTGGACCTACAGACTATGGCCTAGCTAAAGGGGTCATCCATCAGATTGATACTGGTGATGCACCCCCTTTTTTGCCAAACCATATTGCTGTAGTAGGGTAGAGGATGCTCAGGTATCTAAGGAGCTTAAGCAGCTCTTAGACGCTGGGCTACTAGCTTCCTCTCAGAGCCCTTGGGCCTCCCCATTACTGATCCTCAAGAAGAAGGATGGAGGACATTGCATTGTATTGTATTGGACTATTGCCACCTGAACTCTCTCAATAAGAAAGACTTGTACCCCTTGCCCAGAATCAACAATGCTCTCAGACAGCTGGGTGGTTCCAAGTTTTTCTCAGCCATGAATCTAGCCTCTGGATACTGGCAAGTTGACTTATCTCCTGAAGATAGAAAAAAGGCTGCGCTTATCACCTCAGAAGGCCTTTTTGAACCCACTTGTATGCCCCAAAGACTCTGCAATGCACCTACTACATTTCAACGGGCTATGGACTCCATCCTACAAGATCTAAAGCTCACTTGTGTCCTTGTGTACCTTGATGATATCACTGTATTCAGCGCTACCTTTACCAACCATTTGAAACACCTCAAGGCTTTCTATATCAAGATCCACAAAGCTGGCTTGAAGCTCAAACCCTCCAAGTGCTCCTTCTTTAAAGAGCAACTTGAGTTCTTAGGTCATGAGGTCACTCAAACAGGAATCTTCCCCATGAATAATAAGGTGGAATCCATCTACAAGATGCTACCTCCCACAAATCTTTGAGAGGTCCAAGTATTCCTTGGTATGATGGGCTACTACCAACAGTTCATATCTGATTTTTCTGAACTGAGTGAACCCCTTGTCCAACTGCTTTGCAACATTCTCTTTGAGTGGACTGACAGCCAGCAACAAGCATTTGAAGCGTTGAAGGTCAAGATCAAAGAGGCTCCTATCTTGGTCTATCCTGATTATTATAAAGAGTTCATCTTTTATACTGCTGCTAGTGGAGTAGCTGTGGTTGCCATCTTAGCCCAGCTTGACAACAAAGGCGTGGATTGACCTGTAGCCTACTCTTTACAGGTCCTCAATAAACACGATAAGAACTACAGCATCACTGAAAAGAAATGTCTGGCGGTGCTGCATGCTGTAAAACAGTTCAGGCACTACATCTATGGGAACCACTTCACGGTGGTCACAGATCACTCCTCCCTCAAATGGCTGCAACAACTAAAGGAACCTGAAGGTCAACTAGCATGTTGGGCTCTGTGTCTGCAAGGATACAATTTCACTGTGATACACTGTCCTGGAGCCCAACATCAGAACACTGATGGCTTGTCAAAGATGCCAATACTAGCTATCCACCCCACTGATGCTGATTGCCTATACAAATTAATAGGGTACCCTAACTCTTGGACCATTGAGCCAGAAGACATTTGACTGGCGCTACAAGCAATATCCAAGGACACTGTAATTTGAGATAGGCAGCTCTTCAAAAAATTCAACAATGCCTATCTACCCTATGTTCACCCTAGCATGAGGATAGCTATTATCCTCCAAGCTCACATTGACACTGGACATGGGGGTATAGCCAAAACCCATGACTGGCTATGCAAGAACTTCTACTAGGAGAACATGCGCCTTCTGATCCCTGATGTTCTTGCCTCCTGCCATTTGTGTCAAATCTAACGCCCTTGCCCTTCCCAACACCAATTCAAGCTCATCCCCCCTAAGCATGCTTTCCAAAATATGAGTATTGATGCTGTTGGGCCTTTCCCTTGGTGTAGGTCTGGGTTTCAATTTATCTTAGTTGCCATAGACCATTTTAGCAAATGAGTCAAAGCCAGAGCTACAAAATATATAACTGCTAAGACCACTGCTAATTTCTTGCTGCAAGACATTTTCTACCAACATGGCTGCCCTCAAGTCCTGCTTTCTGACAATGGCATCAGCTTCAATGCTTGCCTCATCACGTTTATTGTTGAAGCTATGGGTACCCACCAATCTTTTTCTGCACCATATAACCCTTCAACTAATGGAACTGTTGAATGAGCCAATTCCTCCCTGGTGTCCATAATGAGGAAGCTCACACTCTCTGATGCTGCCAATTGGGATATGTTCCTCCCTGCTGCCCTCTTTGATTACCAACTCAGTAGACACCAAGTAACTGGTCAGCCCCTTTTGCCATGCTGTATGGACGTGAAGCCACCACCCCCTCAATCTTGGGACCCCCCTTTATCAAAGTTAATATTTCTGCAAATCCTGAGGCCCATGTTAAAGACTTAACCAATCTTATCATTGACATCCAAGCAACAGCTTATTTCACTGCTTACAAGGTCAAGGCTCTGGAGCTCTCCCTGTCCAATGCTGCTAGAGCCCCCTCCCTGAGTATCAAATAGGCAACCTGGTTCTCTACTACCAGAATTGTACAGGTGGTAGAGCTCATAAGCTAGATTCCCTCTGGGTTGGGCCCTGCAAAGTCACATTTAAAAAGGGTGTTGAGTATACTGTAAAATTGCTGTCCTCTGAATATCCTTTTTCCCGGATCCATTTCAAATTCCTTTGCAAATATCAACTCTTTGTGTCTAATCTTGAGGGGGAAGATGTTGGAAATTGCGCCATTAATGCTATTTTGATATGGCCTTTGAATAGTGATAAATGCAAAGATTTGACTGGTTTTGCTTTCAAGTTCAGGAATTCCTTGCTTTCTGTAAATAGGTCTGGGCCAATATCCACCCATTCCGGATTATTGTACCTGTCTGCAATTGATCTTGGTATGACCTCATCCCAATGTGACCCCCTTGGCCACTCTGTATATCTAATGAGTGATCACCATCCCTTGTCTACTATTTAAATAGAATAAATTCTCCTAATAAAGACAAATTTATCCCCATTTGTGTTGGCTTTAATAATCTTCAAGCTTTTCTTGTCCTTTTTTCCAAAAGGACTTTCACATCTTGTATCCCAAGATATTAATATATGTGCCCTTAATTTTGCCCTGAAGGCTAACCCAAGGCTAGCATAAACCTCATATCTTTTGTTATAAAGATTTCCCGCCATGTTCTTCTGGATGTTGTCCCCAAGAGCCAAACACAACAGCATTCTTGTCTGTGGCAGCTTCTGGGGTGGCAGCAAGGACTTGTTGTCATGCTTCAAGATATTCAGGGACAGACCCAGTCTGTTTAATGACCAGGAGGGGGGTTCCCACCATAATAGGTGAAAATGTTTCACTATAGCTGGATTTTGTGGCATCCCTAAACAACGCCAAGTGACATCTAACTCTTGGCTGGCCCAATTGGTGAACCACACTGCAGCAGGTCCCATAAGGCGCCCAGACGCAGTGGCAACCCACATGGGCTTGAGAACCTTACAGATACAAAGGCAGGTTTTGTTATAATGGAGCCAACTGAAAATGTCAGCTCCTTCAACACCACCCGCAAAAAACTCAAGTTGGAGATTTAGCATGTGTTGAGAAAGATCAAATTGGGGAAGAGTGACACTTGTGTTGCACTGCCCAAGGCAGAGCCAATTGTACACGCTTGTGATCACCAGCTGATCTTGATAGATAAAATACCCCTCATGGATGTCTCCCTTGGAGATTGGAAGGAAAGTTTCTTGATGGGGAGTAGCCATACAGCCCGTAATCTGTCCTTTCTTGGGGGAATTTTCCTTTTAGGTAGGCTGTGAACCTACTGCTGCTACCACTGTTGCAACTGAACCAATTAGAGTTCATTATTTGATTGGGGAAGACAACAGTCCAATAGAAAGAATAGAAATGAATAGAATAATGTATTGTTTATTGTAGAATATTGTGAGTAATATACTATATGGGGAAAGCCACAAGGCCACAGGGGGTGGTATAATGGTGTACTCCACTAAGGTTTGAAGCCAAGGAATAACTTGTTCAGGGATCAGCAAGCTGAATTAAAAGCACTCCTAATTAGGAGAAAGTGCCTGTAGTTTGGTGTGCCATCATATTGATCCATGCTGTTAGATACGTCATGGGGTGGCTCATCAAACACTCCCTGTGTATCACAAGATATGTTAGCAGGCAAGGAGAGAAACTCAGTTGCAACAATTGGACATTAATATTGGCTAAGTAATCACAGTGATATGTTGTTTTTAGTTTTATGTGTTTTTAGAGTGAATTTAAATGGATCAAATTGAGTCCATGTCTTTGATTATGATACAAGCCTGGTTCCAGAACTTAACTATATATCTCAGCATTTAGAGTAGCTAGAGCTGCCATATTTAGTATCATTTTTATTGTAATTAATATTGTAACTGTGCTGCTTTAGCAGAGTTACAAAGGGGGAACTGATTGGAGACTAGATACTATTCTTTATTGAGAGATAACTGTTTTATAGCTGCTGTGAATCTGCATATTGGGAACATGATTATGGCAATCACTCAATTTTTTCATGGATGACATTTTAATACTTGTATTGAAACCCCGGGAATCAAACCCTGGCCCTCAGAAAATACCTTGCACTAACCAGGGTATATGGGGACCCACCAACCCATTGGATCAAGGACTCAAATTATTGGATCACCCTTAAACTTGCTGTCTTGATAAGAGAGACCCCACAAATAGTCATCAGATTGCTGCCAGCCTTGTGCCACTAAAAGCCTTGACCTACACAGAAGTTGCAGCCTGCTTAATAGAGGTGCAGATGAGGCCTGACATTGGGCCTGCCAATGATCACCAGCTACTGCCTGTCTCCAGTCCAGAATTGGAAATACAATTGGCCTGCCCAGGTGAGGTAGTGAACAGTAGTGGAAAAAAGAAGCATAGCCACTTCTGTTTACCAGAGCAGGCCCAACCAGGATCCGCTGCCCTCAAAACCCTAAGCCAAGATCCATGTCCTGCCAGAAAATTTTCCACAGACCTGAAGTCTGCAAAAATCAAAGAATAAAAATTACATGTTATAAGAACCCCAACATAATGGGGATAACCATATTGTCATTTTTGATAATAAATATTTATGACCATTTGGTTCCAGAAAATCCTACCTTATTTAATTTATGTGATCTTTCATCTCAACTCTGGTCAAGTAGACAGCAAGGTAACCATCTGCTCTAGAGATTAACCCTCTGACGTGTGAGATACGCTATCTAGAAAGACGCCATCTTGAACCCTATCCCAGATTTCTAGCTAAACTGTGCCAGATAACTTAAAATATTGATAAAAGCCCAAAATAAATTTTGAAAACTATAAAAACCATATGAATAGACTCAAATTTATCCAAGGATTCCAAATCTGCAATAAAATGTGGGGTCAGCTAATACTAACTATAGTGTGTAAAGCTCCAAAGTTGACACATCCTAAAACAGTGATATTTTTGTATTAAATTTTAACTCTAGATTAAGCATATGTTGAGCAACTTGTGTTATTGCTGGTATATTCAAAGCTACAGATAGATGTTAGCCTTGCCAATGAACTCTACCTAATCCTATGCAAGAGCACTACAGACTACAATAGAATAGAAATTTGAAGATAATTATGTTTATTGAAACTGGAGTACAATCTAGCCAGCGGCTGCAATCTATCCAGGTGTAACTAAAAACTTGTTTTCATCCTTTCAGGCGTCTGTATCAATATATACTGCAACAACCCTTGTTCTTGTCCTTTCAGACAGTTCTTGGTGGCTACCTTTGCAATGGATCCATCTTTGCTGGCTGCGCCTATCCTGATTGGCTGTCCTTGGCATGTGTGTTGCTACTGGCCTTTGCAGGCGTACATGGCACTTCAGCTACAGCCTACGCTCTTCTTGAGCTAGCATACTGCCATTTATTGATTGGCTGTATCTTACACGCCTATTATTGTGCCGGGAAACTATGCTGTATTTAGTTGACGCTTATAAATGGTCCTTAATCTGTCTTCTAACATTGGAAGGTGGAATTCTGGTATTCCATTTGTAGGGCTTAATCAGTGATCCTTTTCTGGCTGGCAAATCCTCTGCTTATTAATACAATGGATCAAATTAGGGATTATACGCCGTATTATAGCAGACACAATCCAGTATCAACCTGTGAATTATCTGCCGTGTAATGCTGACCCAAACCAATAAGAAACCTGATTATACACTGTGTAGCTTTGACCTAAACTTGGTATTGCCTGATCTTTTGCATATCACTTGTTTGATATGAGCATAAGAGCCCATTGGGCAGTGTGGGGCTGGGTTGATACAACGTCTAATAGGGTGGATTGAGAGGTGAGTGATAGATGATCTTTAGATTATACGGCGTAAAATCAGTGATAATCACTATGTTGGCTAACAGTTATACAGTGTATAATTGTTACATCAATTATAAAAAAGCAAGTAATATACGGTGTGTAATCAGTACACATTGGAATGATGATCAGTAATAATATGGTGTATAATTGCAACATCTATTAAAATGAACTAACAATTACACGGCGTGTAACTTCCATATCTATTATAATATATTGGTGATTATATGGCGTATAATTACTACACTTGATTAAATGATAACCAAGTGATAATACGGCGTGTAACTGATTAAGATCTGTTTGCAATGATTAGCCTGATCATTTGTGGTCAATCAGCCTAATCTCACATTTCCCCCCTCTTGATCATAAATAGGGAGGGTAAGAAGAGAATCAGGCATATGGCTTACTCAACAGCATCTTCCCGTCTTAGCACCAAGGAGGAGTACCAGGAGCTCCTGGAAACCATGTTGGAGGAGTGTTGTCAGGAGTTCAATTGCCAGAGTAAGGAGGCACGCCGTCTCCAGTTCTACAGTTGGCGTTTGTTACAGGCTCACAAGAACAATACTTGCTCAGAGTTGTCCTTGGCCACCACCGTGGTGACCAATCCCTTTCAGCGTCTCCACAGCCCCATCTTGGCACAGGAAGTTGTTAAAGAGGGTCATCCTCCTTTGGTGGTGGGGACTTCTTCAGTAGACCCAGCCGTTTGGCAGGCCCAGGCTGTGGTACCTTGGTTGCCTGTTGTGCTTTATGCTCCTGACCCTACTCTGTTGGGTAGCGTTATCCTCTTGTACAACCCTGATCACGCAGACTTCAAAGTCAACAGCCTCTTCTAGGGGTACAAGTTCCTGAGTGAGTTCCTCTTTGTCCTCCTGTCCTGCAAGCAAGGAGTGGATGTTCACTCCTGTCTTTGCCATGCAGAGCAATATCACCCTCCTGCTGTTTGTTCTGTTGCCCTCTGGGAGCTTGCTTGGCCTCTAGAGGGGGTCTTGGTAGAGCTATTGCGCTCTAATGTGGCTTTGTATGCCAAATATGCGCGGGTAATAGACTTCAACTGTGCAGTGGTGCAGATCTGGTCTTGTGCGTAGGGGCCTAGTCCCAATTCCACTTGGCAGTGGGGACTTGGCCAAGCTGACAACCAGCACAACTGGCTGGCTAACATCATTAATGTTATCTTGGAGAGATTGGAGACTGGGGATCCTTCCCGGTATCTCCCTCATATGGCTTTGTTAGGTAAGCTTTTCCTGATTCTGAATCCTTTGCTTCCTTGTGGTTCCTTGGGTCAAATGCAGGCCATCTTGGAGTATTACCATTGTGAAGTGTTGCGCTGTCAGCGGGTCTTCTGATTGATTACCCCTCAGAGGGGTTCATTATGGAGTGCTTGGTGTTGGGGGTGTGCTTCCCTATTGAGTGTGGACTGGGTTGCCTGGCAGATGGGGAGCTGGCCTTGAGTGCACCTATTATGCACTGGGAACAGCTGTCCCCTGAGGCGCAGTGTAAGTGGCTTTGAAACGTTGTTGTTCTTTACCAGGTGGTGGCCACCCACGCTTTTGGTGACTATGTGGAGGCTATCACACACCATGTCCCTGAGAAGCCTGAGGAGGGCACTCAGTAATAAAGTTTTCTAGGATTATGTCCTTCTTCAATATAATGCACTTCCTTTATTTTTATTATTTATATATCCTTTATATTTTTTATATCCTTTTATGTTTTATATCTTTTAATATTTTTTCTTGTATGGATTACATGATGTGTTTATATTACTTATTGTTATTTTCTTTCATGATAAGTTCAGATAGTGTTTAATTAGGCCCTTTCTTTGGGGTGCAGAATGGGCGTAGAAACTTTGCATGTACACAGTTGAATATGCGTCCACTATTCTTACCCTTGATGGTGTAGGCATCAGGTGAGGTTTTATCTATGATCTCAAAAGGGCCTACCCATAGCTTGTCTAGTTTGTGGGATATACCCGCTCCTCTGGTGTTGCAGTGTGCAACCCCCTCCCCTACTTCAAAAGAGGGCAATGGGGCCCTATTAGCGGAGTCCCTTTCAAATCTGGCTTGGGTCTTGATAGCTGTGTTGCTAAAAGCAGATGCCTGCAATTTGATGAGGGTGTTGGACAGTTGTCCTAGTTACTGATTGTAGGAAAGTTGCCATGATTGCCTGTGGCTAAGTATAGGACAAGCATAATGGCAGGGTGTCAACCATACATCAGTTGAAAAGGGGACGCACCAGTGGTGGAATGCAACAAAATGTTTTACACAAACACTGCTGCACCTAAGTATGTTTCCCAAGAGGATGTACGCAATGAAGCTAATTTCCAGAGGATCTGGGTTAGGGTACCATTGATGTGTTCCACCATCCCATTGGTTTCAGGGTGGTATGGAGTGGAGAGTACTCCGCAGACTCCCATGAGGTTCTTCACTCTTGATATTACTTAGGCCATAAAGTTGGTCCCATTATCTGAGAGTAGAAACTGGGGGCAGCCATGGCAAATTATGATGGCATCCAAGACAAATTTTGCAGTAAAAGGGGCATCTACTTTCCTTAGAGGCCGGGCTTCCACCCACTTAGTTAGGTGATCTATAGCCACTATCACATAACAAAAGCCAGGGCCGCTATGTGGGAGTGGTTCCACTACGTTCATTGACACAGTATGCCAGGCAAAATGGGGTTGCACCATTTGATAAGTTGTACTTTTTTGTAGTGGTTTATTCCCTTGGCACTTGATGCAGCAGTCAATTGTCTCTTGAATGTCAAAATTTATTGCCTCCCAGAAGTAGGTGCAAGACAGGATCTCTTTGGTCTTCCAAAAGGACCCATGACCTGTTGCCTTATGAGCGGCTGTAACAATGCTAGTCCTTTTGGAGGGAGGAGGGAATATGCATTCCTTACCATCCACTTACTTGTACAACACACCATTGTGTAATGCTGTATCCTTCCAAAGGTCCTTTAGGATATACTGTACTTTCTTGGGCTTGTTGCTAAACTTCCTAGTCATCATTTTCTGGTACAGCTGATCTGCTAATGGGCTCACCAGGGCCACAGTGGGTAAACAGGATAGGTAGTCTGTGTTCTGGTGCTTGCTGCCAGGGCAGTGAAGGATCTTGTAGTACAAGGCCTGTAGTTTCAACACCCATCAAGAAATTCAGCCTTCTGGTTCCTTGAGGCTCTGGAGCCAAGCTAGGGACATGTGATATGTGACCACTGTGAACCATACGCCATGGATGTAGACCCAAAATTGTTTGCATGCATAGATGACTGCCAGGCATTTGCACTCTGTCACTGTATAGTTACGTTTTTGGACGTTTAGTGTCCTACTGGCATAGGCTACAGGGTACTTGAGTCCCTTGTTGTCAAGTTGAGATAGTAAAGCCCCAACTGCAGTAATTGAGGCGTTAGTATGGATCACAAATGGTCTGTCAAAGTCTGGGTTCATCAGAACAGGGCCGCTTGACAAGGCCAAGCGTAACTTATCAAAGGCATCTTGGCATTGTTTAATCCATACAAAGTCAACTCCTGATTTCAGCAAGTGAAAGAGAGGTTCTCCAATTGCTGTAAAGCAGGGGATTAAATGTCAATAATAACCAAACATTCTAAGAATACTTGTATGTCACGTTTTGACTCAGGTTGCTTTATCTTAGATATGGCTTTGGTTTTTGCGGGTTGGGGATGCAGGCTGTGGCTATCAATAACAAAGCCCAGGTATTCCAACTGTTCCTTGAAGAACTGACATTTGCACGGCTTTATCTTAAAATTGGCGGCTGCTAGCCTCTTGAAAACCTCTTCCAAGTGAGCTAGATGCTCAGTGAAGGTCCTGGAGAAAAAATTGATGTTGTCCAAGTATACTAGGACACAGGAGAGTTTAAGGTCGCCAAGGATGGTGTCCATTGCATGCTGAAAGGTTGCAGGAGCATTGAACAGCTCTTGCGGCATCCTTGTTGGTTGGAATAGTCCTTGTGAGGTTATGATGGCGCATTTTTCTTGTTCTTCAGGGGGTGGTTCAATCTGCCAGTAGCTCAATATGAGGTCCATGGCAAAGAAGTACTTGGCACCCCTGAGGTGGTCTAATGCATCATATATGCAAGATAAGGGGTAGGAGTCCTTTTTGGTGACCTTGTTGAGGCGTCAATAGTTGATGACAACTTGGTTAGAGCCATCTTTCTTCTTGACAATCAGGATAGGAGATGTCCAAGGACTTTTGGATGGGACCAACATGCCTCATTTCAGCAGTTTGCTGACTTCTTCTGAGATAACTTCTTTGTTTGCTTTTGATTTTTGTATGGGGCGCATGCAGATTGGAGGAGTGGTTCCTGTATCAATGTGATGGGTTACTCCTTCAGCACAACCCAATCATGATTGCTTTCTGCAAAGATTGAGTGGTACTTTTTGAACAGCAAAGATGCCCAAGCTTGCTCCTCAGGACCAAGGGAGGAAAGGTCAGCTAAGGGGCTAGTCAGATAAACTTCTGGTCTAGGTTTGTCTGGTATACCCATTTCCTTGAATGTATCAAATCCCTTAACCTTGGATAGTTCCTATGTGGGGTAGAAGTGTAAGAAGCCTACCACTTGGTCTTTCTTGATAGAAAGCGTCTTTTTTGTGAGGTTGGCCAAGAGAAAGTGTATCTCCTGCTGGCCTGGGGTAACAATTCCCAGCGCAATGCACAGCTCAAAGCAAGAACAGCCCCAGGGTTTGATGACCTCTGCATATAGCCCTTCAGGGATAACCACAGACAACCCAGTCTCTGCAATCTTCTGGTGTCCAGGCTCCAGGGAAAAGGCGTACCTTGTCCTCAGCGGAATACCCTATGTTCCAGGATCTGTGTAGGAAGTTTAAGCCTGTGTTTTCTGTCAAGTTTTTATTCTACAGGGACAATTCTGTTGGCGTAAGCCAGATTGACAAATTTGCAGGGCCTGGGAGCAGTGTCTTGACCTTCCTTACTGAAGAACAAGGATAAGGTCTGACCAAGGATTTTGAAGGTGGCAAGACCCCAATGTGTCATGGCACCATATTTCACCAGGAAGGAGGTGCCTACAAGAAAATTGTAGGTGTCATTTGGCAAAACAACTGCAGGGACAGACACTGCAATGGAGCCAAATTGCATAGGTAGTGCGCTGTATGCTCCCACAGAGTACGTGGGTTCCTTGCCAGCTGTACCAAAGGATGATCTGTAGTCCACATCTGGGGCTATACTCAATTTCTTCACCATCTTATTGGAGATGATATTAAATTGAGCACCACTATCCACTATGGATTGAATGTGATGTTTGTTAACCAATATGTCAATGTAGGTACAATCAATATAAGAGTTGTTGAGGCTTTTTAATGTGTGTATATCATTCTCCTCATTGCTCTCCAAGGTGCGGAGCAAACTTTTTCAGACATTGGGGTATGCAGACTTAAGTTCCTCCAGGGGAAAGCTACTTGGATTGACTTTAAGTTTGGGGTGTTGTTGGAGCATGGTGAGTGACCATTTTCCCTGAAATCCTGTAACTGGGCTAAATATGGCTTCAAGACTTCAGCCAGGGCGGCCTCTTCTTGCTTGACTTTGCTTTGGGATTGGGTAGTCACTGCATACAGGTTGTTGGCTACAATCATATGGATTGCGTCTTTGTGTAGCTTGTCAGGACAGTGGTCTTTGGGGTCAGGTTCAATGGGAACGTTGAGGGATTTGGCAGAGATAGAATTTCCCTCTTCTACTCTGCCTTGGCTTTTCCCTTGGCTGTGCTAGCAAAATGGGATTGTATCACATGCACCTTCTTGGAGTTGGTTGGAAACTTTGATTTCCAGTGTCCTGCTGTGTTACAGGTGATGCATTAAGGACCCTTCACGTCAGGAGGGTGTACAGAGGACCTTGTGGGGTCCTCTTTATGGAAGTGTGGTTTCTCATAGGTTGGCTTAGGCCTCTTGGACTTGGTTTGGTTGGGAGGACCAAACGTTTTGGCATGACTACAGAGGAAGTCCACAATTTCTGACACATCCTTGCCTTTGGTGTAGGCAGGGGCCATTGCTCTATGAAGCTCTTTGTACAGGTGAGTGGCTTGCTTCATTACAGTGCAGATATCAAAGGTGGAGACTGTACCAGAGCCAAGGAGCACCAGCGCATCATGGTAGAATTGTTCCGCAAATTCCTGCAGAGTTTTGCCTGGAGCAAAATTTATGGTGCCAAAATTGGAATTCCTGGTGAAGAGGATATCCTCTCCACCAAACTTCTCCAGCACGGCCTGTCTAGCCTCTTGATATGTCCAGTCAGTTGCAGGTAGGCGTGGCATCACTAAGTTGACGCTGATTACGTCTAATGTGGTGACAAGTGTGGTTGCCTTTTGGTGGTTACTAGCGCCCCTCATTGCCATCTCAAAGAGTCTCAGGAAGGAATGTACTTTCTTTTGTTTATCAAATTTTGGGAGGTTCAGAGGTTTGAATTGTTTGTTCACAGCTGTAGTCTTGGCGGGCTGGCAGGGGGAGGCAGCTGACTGCCTATCTTCCATATAGCTACGCCTAGCCCTAGGTGTGACCTTAGGTGTAAAAGGCTCTCTAGAGGGAAGGGTTGTGAATACCTCGGGAATCCCCCTGTTTGATTGTTCCCCTTCCTCCTCAGAGGTGTCAGTGGCATCTTCATAGTGGTCTGTATGCATTGAGGATGATGTTTGCTGGCTGCTTGAGATGCATTTGCAGCCTTTTGTTTCTAGTAGCTGGATCTGAGCTTCCATTCTAGCCAGGAGGTTGTGGAAATTGCTGTTGTCCATCTGCAGGCTTTTTTGGCAGAGCTCATACTCTACGCTCATGGTGGTTTTAGAAAGGCGTGACACAGCGTCTCTCAGGGTTGTCTGCTCTGTTTTCAGAGCCATGATAATCTCATGCGCTCTGGCAAACTCCTCTTTGTATCTATTGATTGCGCTCTCCAAGGTTGCTACTCTGATCTCTAGTGTTGAAATCTTTGCACTGTATGGGCAAGGTAGCGTCTTTGGTGTAGATGAGCAGGATACCTTTGCTTGGCTGTCAACTTTTTCTTCTAGTCTCTGGAAGTTGTCCAGAACGTATTTTTTGAACTGGTGAAGCCGTAAGCCAAGCTGCTCTACTTCTTTGTCCAGGGCAATCATGTTCTGATCCATGGTGGCTATGTTGTCTGCCATTCTCATGCTGAAATTGTCTGACTCAGCACAGAACTTGTGCACGTCCTGCAGCCATGCCAGAGAAGCTCCACAGGCATCCATTGCTTCATGTACCATGGCCCTGAACTTTGTGTTTAAGATATCAATCAGTTCATTAATACGTGCATGTGCATTCCCCCATGAACTGATTAACCAGGACCACAGCATGCATCTCCAAAAAAGAGGTGTTGGCCGTGGCCCGTTGCTCAGCCCAGTTGCGGCAACAGGAGAGGAGGGTGTTGCCCAGGGACAAAAGCTTGATATTATGGCGGGCAGCAACTAGCTGGAGTTGTTTTACAGAGGGCTGGACAAAGCCAGAAAGGTACTCCATGGCGTGATCTCCACCAGCAAGGCGCTCCTGAAGAGCTTGGAATGATGTGTTATGGTAGAGCCAGTAGAGTTGCCAGCAAGTTTCCTGATCCCAGTAGTGGAATAATATGCTTAGATTCTGGTCAGGACAATCAGAAGGATGGAGGCAGAACCCACAAAGTAAAGTCTTGGCCAGCTCAACAATATGTGTGTGATTGTATGAACCAACCAAGGTGGGACCCTCAGGGACAGAGGGCAATGGGGCCACAACCAAAGGGACAGTTGCGGGAGGGTGAACAACCATGGGGTTGCTCACGGAAAAAACAGGAGCACTCTCACTGTCTGATGATTCTATCTTGTACCCATGCTTGTCAACAAAGCTGGGCAGAGGCAGAGCAAGGACAATCCTTGGCGGGCGGGGCAGTTTCCTGTGGCATTGGCAGAGGCTCAATTTTGAGTGAGCACCAATGTTTAGCAACTTGTGTTATTGCTGGTATGTTCAAAGCTACAGATAGATGTTAGCCTTGCCAATGAACTCTACCTAATCCTATGCAAGAGCACTACAGACTACAATAGAATAGAAATTTGAAGATAATTATGTTTATTGAAACTGGAGTACAATCTAGCCAGCGGCTGCAATCTATCCAGGTGTAACTAAAAACTTGTTTTCATCCTTTCAGGCGTCTGTATCAATATATACTGCAACAACCCTTGTTCTTGTCCTTTCAGACAGTTCTTGGTGGCTACCTTTGCAATGGATCCATCTTTGCTGGCTGCGCCTATCCTGATTGGCTGTCCTTGGCATGTGTGTTGCTACTGGCCTTTGCAGGCGTACATGGCACTTCAGCTACAGCCTACGCTCTTCTTGAGCTAGCATACTGCCATTTTTTGATTGGCTGTATCTTACACGCCTATTATTGTGCCGGGTTCTATGCTGTATTTAGTTGACGCTTATAAATGGTCCTTAATCTGTCTTCTAACATTGGAAGGTGGAATTCTGGTATTCCATTTGTAGGGCTTAATCAGTGATCCTTTTCTGGCTGGCAAATCCTCTGCTTATTAATACAATGGATCAAATTAGGGATTATACGCCGTATTATAGCAGACTCAATCCAGTATCAACCTGTGAATTATCTGCCGTGTAATGCTGACCCAAACCAATAAGAAACCTGATTATACACTGTGTAGCTTTGACCTAAACTTGGTATTACCTGATCTTTTGCATATCACTTGTTTGATATGAGCATAAGAGCCCATTGGGCAGTGTGGGGCTGGGTTGATACAACGTCCAATAGGGTGGATTGAGAGGTGAGTGATAGATGATCTTTAGATTATATGGCGTAAAATCAGTGATAATCACTATGTTGGCTAACAGTTATACAGTGTATAATTGTTACATCAATTATAAAAAAGCAAGTAATATACGGTGTGTAATCAGTACACATTGGAATGATGATCAGTGATAATACAGTGTATAATTGCAACATCTATTATAATGAACTAACAATAACATAGCATGTAACTACCATATCTATTATAATATATTGGTGATTATACAGTGTATAATTACTACACTTGATTAAATGATAACCAAGTGATAATATGGCGTATAACTGATTAAGATCTGTGTGCAATGATTAGCCTGATCATTTGTGGTCAATCATCCTAATCTCATAGCATATAGGTATAAATACTAAAAGTTTCAAACAAAGCATACAGCTAGACTCAAATTATTCAAGGTTTTTAAAGCTGTAATAAAAATGTGGGGTCAGCTAATACTAACTATAGTGTGCAAAGCTCCAAAGTTGACACATCCTAAAACAGTGATATTTTTGTATCAAATTTTAACTCTATATTAAGCATATATATACATGTTAAAAGTTTCAAACAAAGCATACAACCAGACTCAAAATCATCCAATTTTTTCAAATCTGCAATAAAAATGTGGGTTCAGCCAATACCAACTATAGTGTGCAAAGCTCAATAGTTGACACATCCTAAAACGGTGATATTTTTTGTATTAAATTTTAACTCTATACTAAACATGTATATACATATTAAAAGTTAAAATCAAATATTTGAAAGAAAGAAATTTATTTTTTAAAAAAGTGATTATACATTAGATACAAGGGCCGTGGCAATGCCTTTGAGATGGGTAAGACAGCCTTCTCTGGTGTAATAGGCCAAAACCTCCTTGGTAACATTTGCAAACTTGACCTACTGGCCAGCATGCTTGGATAAAACAGCTTTGCTTTTGACAGCCTGGGAGTATAGCTGATCTCTGTTAGCATGCTGAATCTTCAGCTTGTTGAAAATTACATTAAACATAGGCTTTTTTACCTTAACCAGGTGGGAAAATTGATTATGCCAACCTTCAAGTGATGAGGTGGTCTTAGTTATGCCTTCTTTGACCTGCTTATAGCAGTTCCAATTAATTGATTTGCTGCCCTTGCAAATGCAGCAATGTCTCTGGAACACACCCACCCACTGATGCTCAAAGTACTGGATGAAAGGAGCAAAGGCTTCTTGGTTCCCAAGAATGTAATTGTTGTTGAGAAGCTTGTTGTAAAAAAGGTTAACCTCTTCCTTTCTGACCATGGCCAGAGCAACAAAGCAATTGAATATCTTTCTGGCCTCCTTTGTACCATCTTTGTATACCAGCTTATTGAGGGCTGAGTTTTTTATCAGGTTCTTGCGCAAAGCCTGGCAGTAGTGAAAGAAGCAGCCTTGGGGCCTGCTCCTAAATACCTTGATAAAGATGTTAGCCTATGCAGCCTCAAAGTCAACCATTAACATGGTATGGTAGGAAAGAGACTCTGGCGCCTTTCTGGTTGTGGCCTGTTGCTCCTGGGTGGCCTCTGGGCTGACCTTCTTCTTCTTGAGGCCCCTTTTCTCAGTTGGCTCTTCTTCAAGTGTGGGCAAGATGACATCCAGTTTTTGCTTGAGTATATCCAAGGCATGAATGTAAGTCTCTTCCCTTTTATTAGGGAGAAAGAAGAAGACAAAGGGGATTGTGTGTTCATTGACCTGATTATGGATGGCCCAAAGCTGATAAAATAGCTTTGGACAAGAGGAAAAAGTCCAATTGGCAAACCAGGTATCACATTTTAAACAGTGTACAAGATCCTCTTGTGTTGAAAAGCACAAAATACAGTTTAGTGAACCTTGCCCATCATTGTGTAGCAGAAAGGGCTTGCCAAGCATGGTAGTCTTCTGGACTTCCAAAAGTACAAGCTCATTGATACTTCTAGCGCTGACATCAATATTGGCATCAATTGACTGTTGATCAGCCACATACTGTTGGAGTCTGGTCTTTTCTCCAACCTTCTCTCTCTGATCCTCATTCAGGTAAAGGAGAGCATGTGTTACCAGCTCAGTTGAAGTCAAATCCTTGTTGAAAGGAATGTCTTGGAAAAGGTACCAGCGCATAAGATAGTAGAGGATCATATCAGGGCCCAAACAGTCATGCTCAATGGTGAGCTCCTTGACTTGGGTAAACCCAATTGTAGTTAATTGTGCGGGGCAGCCTGGACTATCACATTTGTAGTGATGATTTGCAATATTTTTTCTCTGGTCATTTCAGGTGAAAAGGAAGCTGTCCTTGATAAATCAAGCACCCCCTTCTTGGTTATAATGGGAAAAGAGTCAGGGAAAACAACTGGAACTTTAAATTGCCCGTTGATGTTGCAGATATTAGCAACTGCATGTAAGTCCCACTCTAGAATAGGCTCCTCCTCTGAGGCTTCAGAACTATGATCACCAGAGTTTTTTTCAGAGACTCTTTTATTCTCATCTTCATCATTGAAGTGGACATGCTTTTCCTGGGGATCAGAGGGGGGTAGACAAAGGAAGAGTGGGGCTATCAGCCTCAGGCTTGAGGGAAGGTGTGGGGGTCTTGGCAGGAGTTTTTTCTTTAGGAGGCTGCTTGGAGAGGGTAGCCTTGGTCTTTCTTGCCTGAGCAGGAGTGGCTGTGCTCTTGGGAGCCTTGGGGGTAGTGTTGGTGGTAGGCTTGGGAGGCATCTAAGAGTGAATTTGCATCAGAAAATTTCAAATCTGGGGAAAAATTTAAAGAGAAAAATAAGAATGTTTTAAATATAAAAGTAGCCAATATTTTTACATGCAAATGTAGAGAAAATCTCAAATTATATACCTTCAAAATTATTATATTTTTATTATATAAACATTAAATTTTTATTAGTAGCTCAAGTATACAAAACTGTGAGTTTTGACTGAAAACTTGCAAGTGAAATGGTGTTTTCAAGATGACATAATTGAGATGCCCTAGCTCAAAAATATAGTGATTTTAACCATTTTTTATATTAAATTAAGAAATCTACAGTGGAGCTACCTCAACCAGGCCAAAGAGTAAAACTTGATTATTTTTAAAACTAGCTTATACAACTGGGGCTAAAAATTACTCAGTTGTTTAGAGAAGATCAATATATATATGCAAAGTTTTGGATGGTTTCTTACATTATTTAGTTAAGTGAGATTTGGCGCTGAATTGTACTTTTTAAAAGTGAAAACAGTCAATTTGTGATGGTGTTCTATTTATAGCAATCTATGACACCATATTTTAAAACAGGTTAATTCTTAGTGCCACATTGGTGGGCACTACTCCTATTGGACGCTTGGAAGCTTAGTAGATTTTGTAATGGGCGCATTTTACACAACAGAAATACCCTCATTACTAAATAAAATCACTAGTAACACATTGTGTTGTTGAAACCCAAATAACAAAGTCCATACTATGATAAGGAATAAGGCTAGCATATTAAACGTGGTTTTTTGAATGGCTGTATTATAGGGGGTAGTACTATAAAAGTGACTCTAATTTAGGTTGATTTAGTATATGGAGTCTTAAATTAATACCATTCTTCATTCCCATTTAAAAAGGAAAAGGCTTGAATTTATCACATAAAAGTATGATTTTATAGAAAAACAAAATCAAAGGTAGCGCCGCAGCGCCGTTTTAATAAAATCTAAAGCGCTAAAATGCCAAATGGGAAGTACTAGGCGCCGCAGTGCCAACTGAAAATTATCTCAGGTGCTGTGGCGCCAACTATTAATAACTCCTGGCGCCGCAGCGCTGCTTTTCATTGGGTTGGATTTTGTCATTATAATTATAAATCCACTACTGATCCAAAATATCTTTTTTTGATTATCCTATTGAGACTAGTGCTTAGAAATATGACTAGTAATTAGATTAACTTTTTGGGATTTGAAAATGGCGCTGCAGCGGCGCTTGATGTAAAAGTAAAGTGGTGCTTTAGCATCCAAAATATTTACAAGGCAGTGCTGCAGCTTTGGAGCTTTTTTTGGGTGGCGCAATGGTGCTTTATGTATGATAGAGACGGCGCCACGGTGCATGTCATTGGGTATTCTGCAGTAATGATCCAAAATCTACTGCCAATTGAATATATATACATTTTATATTATAAATTTATGACAATGAGGTTGCAGTAATTCTATTCTGTGAGCTCTGTCATGATTGGCATCATTGATTTTATACTGCTAATTTATGGAGTTGGCTGCTGTAATCCTAATATGTGGGCTCTGTCATAATTGTCATTATTGCTTGATTGAAATTTATAACATATCCCCCCCACTTAACCAAGCACTACTTTCTTTTTTCATCAGATGAATTCCAACTCCAGCAGCAACAGCAACAACAATATGCGCCAAGCCTATAACAAAATAATGGCTTCAATGAACAAAGCAGAGCGGCGCGCTTTTCAAAAAATGCCGCGCCCAGTTTGTATTGGTTTCTTGAATTGACTTTGGGCCAGTGATTTTAAGTTTTGCAAACAGGACTGTGGCAACAGCGCCCATGTCAACACTTTTAATTTTGACACTTTTAATGTCAACACTATAGTAAAGTGACAACCTGGTTTTACTAAATGTCGTTTCCTGGATGTTGACACTTTTTAATTAACAAAACACTTTACCCTGAGCATTTTTATTATAAAAAATATTTTGAAATACATTATTATACTGGAATAACCCCAGAAAGTTCAAAAATGCAATAAAAAAATACCATAAGTAATAAGAAATAGGAGATATAAGCAACTATTTTCAATTTACTATGTAAATTATACTCTTTATTAAAAAATTAATTTTTATTCCCATAAAAATTAAAATTCCAATGAACCAAAAATAAAGATATTTTATATATCATAATAACTACAAAATATAAAAAAATTATATATTTAATTTATTATACTTTATATAAGCATAACTGAAAATATCTCATACATTAAAGATAAATTAACAAAATATAAGATATTTCTTACAAAACCACATTGAAACTGTATCTGAAACTTACCATTTATACTTAAAAAGATTAGTAATATCCAAAAAAATAAAAAAATTAAAAGTTTAAAAGTAAAAAATATATAGGCAAAGCAAAGCAAAGTTTATTTGGCTAATTAAAGCCACCAGCAAGAGCAGTGGCGACATCTTCAAGGTATTTTTTGATTTCTGCCACCCTGTATTTTTTCTTCAACACCTTCTGCACGTCTTCCTGGTAGTCTTGCTCCTTGGACTTCCTCTTCTTGGGGGCCACCCAGTTGGCCAGGTTGTGGAACTTGGAGACAGTCTGGGCCTGCTCCTCTTGTAGCTTGGAGAAGAACTTGTTATATTTGGGGTTGGTCCCAAACTTGGTCTTCAGGTGCTCATGCCAAACCTCAAGGCTAGAGGTGGTCTTCATCTCCCCCTTAAGGCAGGCGCCTTGACAATTTCAAGGGGCAGTGGCCCTGCTCTTACCTCTCCAGGCAGTCACCTTCTTCCCACCCATTGGCGCTCAAAGTAATCCAGGTAGCCTTTGAAGATGGAGGAGTGCTTCTTTATGTAAGCATCCTCCAGGAGGGCCTCAAAGCCAAGCCCAGTATGCTCCAGGCGCACAGAAGCCAAGGCAACAAACTGAGTTAGGGCAAAGCGGCACTTCCCCTTACCATTGTTAAGATACTTGTCAAAAAGGTCCTTCTCATTCTTGAGATTCTTGACAAGGGCCTGCCTAAAATGGAAGAAGCATCCCTGGACTTCTCCACCAAAGGTGGCCTGAAAGGCTCTGAACTGAGCCTGCTCTAAGTCCATTATGATAACCTTTGGCCCAAGTGAGCGCACATGAGCTAGCTGCTCAGCGGCTATGGTGGACTCATCCTTCTCAGCGGAGAAGGGATTGGCCCTTGTGGTGTGAGTGGGAGGGGGAGATGGTTGGTGGGAAGGGAGCTCAAAGCATCCCAGATGATCTTGAAGGCTCTGGTGTAGACTTCAGTATTGGCACCAGGAAGGAGAAAGAACACAAGAGGGATAACCTGGTCATTGAACTGCCCATGAAGGACCCAAAGCTGCTTGAAGAGAGAGGTGCAAGTAGCAAATGTGCCATTGCACAGCCAGGTGGTAGCAGTGTTCAGCAGCTCCAGGTTTTGGTTTGTGGCGTAGGCTACAATCCTATCCTCCACTTCCTGCCCATTGTCATGGAGCAGGAACATCTCACCATCCTCCGTCTTCTTGAGGGCATCTGTGAGGATAAGGTCCTTGATACTGGTGGCACTCTTGGCCAGGGGATTGGAGGCTTGACACCTATCACTCACAAACTTGACCAACTGGGTGTGGGTAGGGACCCTCTTGAGGTTGGTAGAGGACAGGTACTTGTAAGCAAGCACAGCCAGCTGGGTGGCAGAAAGGTCTTTGGAGGTGAGCATCACCTGCACCAGATACCACTTGAGAAGTTGGGCTATGGTGGTGTTGGGCATGATGAAGGTATGCTTGCCCTTGATGGTTTGGACCAGGTCCCAGCGCTCAGTGATGAGCCGCACTGGGCAGGAGCAGTCCTTGCAGGTGTAATGCCGGCTCTTGAAGCCCCAGTTGGCATTGTTGCAGCTGAAGTTATACCCATTGGCCACCATGGCTGGCCCACCCTTTACACTCATGATTGGGAAGTATTTGGGCAAGGAAGAGGGAACCTTGAATTTGCTGTCAACGTTGCAGATGTTGTAGGCCAACAGAGGGTCCCAGGGGCCAGCAGGAGCATGGCAGAAGCCAGGGAAGTAATTGGGGCAGGGCTTTGAATCATCCCCAGACGGGCTTGAAGGGGGGGAGTTTGGCAGGGGTGGGAAGCAGAAGGGGGCTTATTGTGGTGCTCCTCATGTGCAGGAGACTTATCTTTGGGTGGGGTCTTTTTGCCTTGTCGCTTCTTCTTGGTTGGCTCCTTGTCAGAAGCTGAGTTGTAGAAACTGTGCTCTGTAAGAGAGTCATCAGTTTCCTCTCCCCCAGTGGAGTGAGCAGGGCTCTTCTCAGGAGAGGGCTCAGGGGAGGGCTTTGGGGATGGTTTGGGGGTGGCCTTCTTTGATGAGACAGGCTTTTTCTTGGTAGATTTGGTTGGCTTAGAGGGACGCTTGGTTCCTCTGGGCTGTTTGGAAGTGTTTTTATCCTAAAATAATAATTAAAATGGTTTAAAATAAGCAATGTGTGTAAAAAACAAAATAAAACACTTTAAAAAGCATAGTATACAAAAAGTAAATCTTAGATGGTTTTTATTGGCATGTAAAAGTTAAAAAATACTTGTATAGGTTTTATTTTATTATAGTTTTAAATAAATAAATTAAAAGTTAAGATATTTATTTAAAAGTATTATATTTAGATATAAATTTTATTTTAAAAATTAAAAAATATGAAAGAGTAAAGTCAAAAATACAACATATCAAAAAATGAGAAGTTTTTATTATGTAAAACATAAAGTTTTATATGTGAGAACTGAAAAGCGTCATTATTATGAGTGACAATTAGTAAAAAAAGCTAAATTCTCACGGTTGATTACAAAAATTGTAGACAAAAATTTTGACAACATTGTCACTGTTGACATTTTTTTAAAAATTTACTATGTTTTTTCATAGTATGCTTAATTAAATTTAACCAGGCTAGCAAAAATTAACCGTTTTCTGTGTGTTTTTGTTCACATATAAAAATTAAAAAAAATATAAAAATAAGTAAAAAGGTATCAAGGTTCTTTATTCTTTTATTAAAAATAATATTTGGGTAGTGGTAATATGATATTTTATCATTGTGTATATGTAAAGTTGTGAAGAAAGTTGTTTTCAGTATTGAAAAGGGTAAAGTGTTGACAACGTCACTTACGACATTCTTTATATGAGGTGGCATATTAATCTAGGCTTAATTGTGCCACTCTAATTTGCTTAACTCCACCCTGGGGGATGATCACAAGCAAATAAACGACATTTACAAGTGTCAACATTATTTTTAACAATAAATTCTATAGTAACTTAAATAGTAACTCACGCTTAAATTATTGGATTGCCGTTAGCCACCAATCCACTAAATATCAAAGCCGTAATAAGTGCCACAGATATATTTATAACATGAACCTTTCAACAATCAAATGTATGTGCACTGTCTTTTTCAATATAATAATTAATTTAAAAAAATTTAAATGTGCACTTATTTTTTACTGTAGATGCTTCAGTTTTGTTATTAAAAATAAGTTATGCTTAAAAAGTGTCAACATTGACACTTTTACTTGTGAAAACAAATAAAAAAACTAATTTTTATTAGTAAAAGTAAAGGGAAAATCTGGATAAATTGAGTTTTTTATTAAGCTTAATATTAAATTGTGTCAAGATGGCCACAATTTTGTTGTGTTTTCTGGGTTTGCACCCCTGAATGCTTTAAAAAAAAGAGTTAAGCTAGCACAACTAGCAAAAAACATAGGAGATTTAGAGTTTTGAGTTGACAGTGGCCATGTCAACAAAGTGTCAACATGGGCGCTGTTGCCAACTGTGCAGCCACTGTGGCTGGCTCTGAGCGCAGTACTGCCCCAAACTCCAGCGCTGGAGATTTCTCTGATGAGGACACCATGTTTGAGGAGCCTCTTCCTATCAGCAGTGTGCCTCCCAGTGGCAATCCTTCTGGTGCTCAGCACCCCTTTCCTCAACGCCTTTTCTTCTACTGGCGCACTTTCCCCTACCTCATCTGCCATGCTCTGCACCCGCCGCAACTCTGACAATGTGGTGGTGGACTACTCTGACCTTCTTAGCAAGTTTGGGATCTGCCACCATAAGGAGACAATGTACAGCTTTGTACAGGCACTACATTCTGATGAGGATGCAATGACCCCAATTTGGGCAGGGGAGTTATACTATGGCCAATACAATGCCTCCCATTTGGCTGCTGAGGTGTGTCTAGGGCTGCAGTCAGCTACCTTAGCCCCCAGTGAGATTTCTGCCCAACATGCTCATACTATTGCCATCCACAATGAGTATATTGACAAGGTAGCTCAGATTTGGGCTCTTGAGCTTGCCGCTGACCCCTTTTTTCATCAAACCTTGGGCTTGCCCATCCAAGCCAATACCAACTGTTGCTTCTCTGCTATTTTCAAGGTATTTCTTCATCCAGTCAGTACTGAAAATGCTTTTTTGTACCTTCCTTTGGCTACTGCAACTTGCCACTTTCTGTGGTATCCACCTGAGAGTTGCCAGCCTGACCAGCCCAGGTACGCTGGTTGTTGCTTGGAGCATTACCGCTCCCTGGCTTATCAGCTCCACATCCCTCTACCCCTATCCTATTCCTACATGGAAGATGTGTTGATGAACTGCTTCACTATAGGTGCTGTATTCTCCACTTGTGGTGGCTGGGGCTGTTTGGTGCCAGTTAGTCAGATCCAACTTCCCTTGTGCAACTGGTCTTCTATGTTGCGCAACTCCCAGTTGGCCTGGGCCCAAATGCTGGTGATCCTGGCTCACGTGCACCAGTGCCTGGATAGCAACCACTATACAATACCCACCCATGAGCGCCCAGTGATCACTATTCAGCGCTCTGCCAAGCATCCCGCCCTGCCAACTATCAGGCCTCTTCTCCTGCTATATCTTCCGCTCATCAGTGTAGAGGTGCCCCCAACACAAGGGATCAATCCCAATAAGCCTGTGTTTTTTTTTCTTGCAATAAACTTGCTTTTGCTTATCCTCTTTTTTATTGTTGCTATTATTTTTTAGTTCTTATTTTTGTATTATATTAAGTTTTTAATTATTAAGGCAGCACAGCAGCGCTTAAAGCTGGGTAGTTTTGCAGTTGAATTTGTGGAGTTTTGGTAACCTTATTTTGATAACAGACTTTTTATTTTGATTCAAGATAGCATTTTTGTGATGCAGTTTTTTGTGATGGAGTATTTAGGGTATTTATTAAGTGTTTTTATACTCAAAAAATCTTATTTGGATAACACTCTTTTTTATTTTGATTCAAAATAGCGTTTTTGTGATGCAGTTTTTTGAGATGCTGTATTAGAAACCAATATGTAAAAAATAACTATTTAATAATTTTTATTAAGTTTTTTTTTAATTTTGCTGATGTAGATCCCAACACCATCTTTAAAAATTTTCAAGATGGCGTTTTTGAGATGGCATATCACACCACTATATTGATTATCTGTTTTTTAATAAAAATAAATATTTTTTAAAGTTAAAAAGGTAAATAGTGAATATTGATCCCTTTCATCTGAACATAAAAGGGAATTTTCTTCACAGCTCAGAATATATCTATACCTATGAAATGCTTAGCTCAAGTGCTTTAAGATTGCAGCCAAATTTTAAAAAAAACAACAAAAAGTAATTGTCATAGCGCGGAATTGAACCGCGGTCGTAGCGGCCACAACGCTGCGTACTACCACTATACTACTATGACTTTGTTTTTTTGATTATCTCTTGCCAGCGATGGTATCTCTACTACTATAGTTTAAAGGACCATAAAATTAAAAAAGATTGAAGGTTATAAAAATCGAAATACCCAAAGTTTGTTTTAACAAGAGAGTTTATGCTCTTAAGATGTCGGAATAATATGAATTTTCGGGTGTTATACTGATTTTTTCTCAAATATAAATAAATAATTTATTTGTTATATTTTATTATTCATGAGAGTATTGAATCTTATAAGTAAACATATGGGATTTTAACTTCTGCATCATTAGAAGGGCTTTAATATTGAATCCTTTACCCATAAAGTAGTTTTCACAGCTATGGCACTAATTAAAGATAACTCGGATTTATACAAAATGGACTCCGATGCAAACAAATTCAATCTGGGTGAGTGCCAGATTGTAAATAATTTGAATATTTTTGATGAGCCGACAAACTACCAAACAAGAAACACAATAAAGCTCATACGAAATAAAAATATGCAAAACATTGTACTCACATTTCAAACCACAAACAAAATGACTTGGGATAACAAGCAAAATAAATTGTTTCTGTTCTGAAATACATTGTAATACAATTAGGATTTGAATGAGGCACCAAGAGAAGGGCTAAACATAAACAAATAATAGCAAACTATAAGCAAAATTTTACAGACACAAAATAAAATAAACTCACACAAGATGCTTAATATATGAATCCAAAAAATGACTTTTTTCTTTTAGTAGATAATTAACAACTATCCAATTTGGGAACATATGTATTTTATTGCTTTTATTTTAAGATGTTTTTTTAACAACAACTGCCAGGAATGACATTTATGCCTGCTTGAAATCCAAGACTTGGAGAGGGTTTCAAACCCTAGTCATGACTGCCTGTGAGCTGCCAGCTCTGAGGATCAGGGTCCAGCTACCCACATTTTTTGAGGTTGAAACCCCTTACCTGAAAAAAATGCAGTCCCAAAAGCCACCCCCAAGAATATTGGTCAGGAACAGAAGGGTTGCACTACCTTTCCAGAAGATCCAGCCAATGAATGTAATTTCTATGCCAGTGCCATTTCACCACCCCAACTCCCAGGTGTCCTGCCCACCAAAATCCCCATTTCCCAATTTTATGATAATTCCCCCTTAGTAGATATAAAGACTGGCAGCAAGGTACCATATAAACCCCTGGACCTTGCACCAGACTTTATTGTTATTTTTGAATAAAGGTTATGAGATATTGTTTTATCAAATATTATCATATTTTATCTTAGTTATCTGTCAATTCAACCCTAATCCTTCTGGTCTGCCTGTCCCTCCACCTGCAATTTTATTTCCTCCTGGTGTTTCTTTTGGCCCTGTTCACTTCACAGAGTACCCATTGAAACCCAAGTATAGAGAATATACCACTGAGAAGATCCTAGCATGTGACTCTTTATCCTGAAGTAAAGAGTTGACCAGATTTAACAGAAATGACCCTTGGTTTATTACTTAACCCCAACTGTTCAAAAATAAATTTAACTTCCTCCCTGCATATCAAATGGACATGAAGCTGCACCTCACCCCCAAACCAATGCCCATGTCTGCCTCTGAACTTCCCCTAGACCATTATAATAAGTTGTTGGGAATAATACACTTCACCCTCTATGGGGTGATTGATACTATCATCCTGGCTTCTGGGCCATGGTTTTGGATGGGAAAAATATATGTTGTACCTATTTAAGTTAGCATCAATCTTATGATGGGCTTTGCCTATCCAGCCTGCAGCCCACCTGATCCTAGAAAATAAAAAGCTGGCCACCCAAAGTTGATTCCCTGATAACAACAACAATTTTGATGGGTTCAATGAGAAAGGCAGAAGACAAGACAATATCAGAAGAGGGGTGACTTGGTATCTGAAGACCCCCATTTACACTCATATCTTTGATGTGGGTAATGAAGAAGTCAATCTGTACCTGACTTCCAATCCACATGAGTTTAACTTGGTCAATAATCAACAAGAGTCTAGATCTACTCAAGATTCCCCCAACTCTGCACAGGTGATCATTAATCCAACCAATTGGCTGAATAAACCCAGTTTAAAATAATCACCATTGTTGGAAAATTAGCAATATTTTCCTGTAATAATTTTTAACCTCTTCCCTTGAGAAAATGATCATTTATTCTACATCCATCTTCTGGAAAATGACTTGAGTATCTTGTTGGATGATATAAATTCTACTACTGCTATACCTCAGGAATAAGTCATTCTAAAAAAGCATTGAAAGGATATTTCAAGATGGACTTAAACATAAATCAGATTTTTTCCTATTAATACTATGGAATCTGCCAGTAATACCTTGTCCATTGAAGCCACTCCTTCAAGAACTCCTTATAAAAACATGATACAAAGGTGTTGTCATATATGGATTCCAATCATCTCACTTTTCTTTGTCCCCTGTCACTTCCACTAAGGCTAAGGATTATGATTTGTCCACTAAGGGTGACACCAGATATTCTATTATTTTCCCATAGCCTGTGAAGGCTATAAATACCCCTTCCTTACTTTCTAATAAACTTATCATTTATTGCTCTGATATTATGTATGTGATCCTTATAAGCTGTAAGTGTCTTAGACCTCAACTTATAAATTTATTCATTGTTGTCAAATCCCATTAGAGTAGATTACTCAATTAGGTTACAGCAATTACTTACCCTGGACATTAATAGTTCTCTCTTCTCCTGTTTACAACATTACAGTCCTTTTGAAGACCTGGCCTTTCTCTTTCTAAGATGTCTCTCTTGTGCCCTAAACCAAGAATCCAATAAACATTGAATAGTTAACTGGCTCCTGCATTAGCCAATCAGACTACAGATCCTGTGGCATAAGGGTCAAATCACTATTACCCAGATTCTCCAGGAAATTGTGGAGCTAAATCAATGTGGCTTGACCTGGGGAAAAAATGCCAACTAATTGAAATTTACCTGAGCCACTGTCATGTGGGAATTCAATAACTTATTAACAAGGGGAACATTTTGGGATGGTAAAGAAGGAGAAGAAGACACCCAAGTCCCTGATAACCAAAGCATATCTAATTATGCTTGATATCCTGCAGCAGGACCCTAAGCTTCCCCTGACCCAAGCATGAAGCCAGATTTATCATCATGACATATGAGTGCCCTACTACATGGCACAGCTCTGAATGCATGGGTAATGGCTTCTGTCCTGGTCTCAACCAATTTTTGGGGCAGGAAGGTATTATGTTAATTATTTTTCTGTTGACTGATTTTCAGTCAAATTTGATACAAATATAATTTTATTCACATGTATTTTTTTACTTTGTAATAATAAAGAAACAAAAATACAAACTAATGTCAAAATAACCAAGTTGACCCCCAGCAAAGTTCTGTACAAGAGACCCTATACCACTCAAACTGATTTTCCCACTACTTGGAGTCAAATGCAGAAATCAGCTAAAATTACAAAATAGGGCTACAAAAACCAATGGTAATCTCAACTTGATGGGTAACTCAATTTGATGTTTGACTCATTACACAGATCAAGCCATTCCCTGGTCAATCCAACTGATTGGTTTTCCCAATCTTGTTCCTCTTAAAATGATTTCCCAAACTATACAAGTGATATATCTCAATAAAGATAATTATCTAGTCTCCAATATTTTACCTCTTGTAACTTTGCTAATACAGCACAGTTACAAAAATAAAGAAAGTCTTTCCTATAAAAGCTATTCTTTAAAACTTTTAATGTTCTGATTTTGTTTTCTTGCAGTAAAATTTAATTTAATTAGCTTTTAAAAAGGTAAACATTTAAAATTAAGCCTCTTAAATACAAAATAAAATAAAATAATTATATGTGTGAAGCATAGATTTTATTAGTAAATAGATTATATTTAGATTTTTGATTTATTGTAAAGCTAAAGATTTTATAAAAGAAAAAAGTTATAGTTGGATCAAATTTGATTGAAAATCAGTCAACAGAATAATAATTGACAGAATATCTTCCTGCCCCCAATTTTTACGGCAACCAATGGAATGGTAGTGAAGATTCATCATATGATCTTACCATAGAATCCTCTCTCACCCAATACTTGAAAAGTCTATATAATGGTGTCATGTTCATATCCTACTACAAATTGTCCATTGTGTTTGACAATTTTGGTAAGAAAGAAAAGTCAATAAGACTAACAGAAGATAAAAGGTCAATAAGAGGACTTTCATTAGTGTATTTTTTTGGCTGTTTTAGCTAAGATCTCTGTCTACTATTGTACAAATCCTGATTATGCTAATTTTAATGAGTATAGCCAGATGCTTGGTAAATTAATTACCTCATGGGACAGTTGATGTCTATTTGTTGGGGTTTCTTGAGCCATCAGAAGGAAAAATTCCAAGTTCATTGAAAAATGAGGGCATAAGGCCTCAATTAATTCAGCCAGTCACACATCCATTCATATAGCTGATGTGATATTATACAATATTAGGGAAATTGTACAGTACAACACCCCAGTCTTTCAATGATATTTACCTTGGTGTCCTCAACCACAATTCTCTCTTTGGACAGTAGATGGTGGATGGCTTGTTTTCCTAACCTGTCTTCAATGTAAATAAGGGCAGCCAATCACAAAAGGTCAATCACTTGTCACCTTGGGCCATAGACATACATCAGAAAATAAAACCAATTAAAGACAAGAAATATAATGGGCTATACAGTAGTTTTAAAAGCTATGGCAACAAGCAAAAACAATTCAGATTTAAACAAAATGAACTTAGATTTAAACAAAATTAAAACTAAATAAACTTATATTGATTTACAATAGATTTGGGTTCATTTCAATTTTGCTTAAGTCTGAATTCATTTCGTTTAAATCTGAATTGTTTCCACTTGTTGCCATAGCTTTTAAAACTACTGTATCTGTTGGTCCTCCAAAAAAATCCACTTGGTTAATGCCCACCACCACTAACCCCTATGCAAGCTTCTCCCATTCAATCCCAGGATCAGACCTCCCATGCCAGAACTGCCTCTACTCCTTCTTTCCTGTTTTATGCCTCATAGAAATCCTTCTTCCTGATCCAAAGAAAAGCCTTAATCCACCAATTTTTTGTTTGTATATTTTATTATCCAAAGTTATAATTGTTTATTTATCTCTATTTGATTTTTTCTTTTTTTTATCTATATTTTAGCTTATTTTTATATAATACTATACATTTATTATATTATATTCCTGGATCCATAATGACATGTTTATCTTTAAATTTTTAGTATGCCCCTTGTATCAAAACAATAACATATTTGTTGTTTATTTTATTTAAATTAGCTAGTTATATCCTAATTGTTTAGAGAAGTTTTATGTGATCCAAATTCAAAACCTCAATTATAAACTTTAAGGCAATCAAAAGCTCTGTGTAAAAGTAAAATTGTGACATAAAGGGTCAATCAAAGAGACTTTAATACCTAGGTGCTAATAATCTGTTTGACTGGTTGTTTTGCCATTGTGTGCCATTGCTACTGTAGAAAGTTATTTGTGGATTAGCGCTAGCCCAGTTTCTGATTGAGCACCAGTACACAAACAACTTGTCATAGTAGCAATGACACATAACGGTAAAGCAACTGGCCAATCAGATTAATTGGTACACATGAATTGAAATATATTTAAATGAGAAACTGTGGTGAACTCAACTCCCTGGTAGTCAACTACCAGATATGTAAATACATTAGTGTTTTTTGCATAAGCAATATAAGCTATTTTTTTACTAGTAATTCAGGGGTTCAAAACCCCCCCCAAAAATTAAAAGCAGTAGAAGTTACTCTGATTAATAATTATGTTTATTCAAAGACCAATTTAAGAGGTAATTTACATGTAATCTTAATAAAAAAATTAAAATGACCAGAAATCAACTTTATAAAAGTAAAAGTGACCAAGTTGACATTTTTTAAGCCAAAATATTTTCATTAATAAAAGAAAATCTATGCTGATATACTTTTATTATTTACTATTATGTATATTACTATCTATTTTTTAAAGTAGGTTTCCAAGCACCACAATACTGGATTTGATGGTATGTAAATAATCAAGGACTCCCTTGTTTTACATTATGTCTATTTTGGATTGCTAGATCAATTAGTGCCACATAAATTAATCCTGCTTTATTAATAGATTTCATATGTAATTTATTGAAAACAGAAAGGTAATCTCACTGTATAAAAGTACTGTAAATTCAGAACCTGAACATAAAAATGCGGGATTATCAAATCCTTGGTCCAAATTTCAAATCACGTTTGCGGGCAACTCAGCTGAGTGAAAAATAAAATATTTAATAAAATAAAACATTTAATTTGACTTTTTTGATTTATTTGAATTGGCAAATTTCAAATCTTTTGAGCAGATAACTCAACTAACAAAAGACAAAACACAGCAAACAAATGCGGGATACATGAATCAGAAATGTGGGATTCTAATGTACAATTTGAGATTTCCTGTATTTCAAACAAATCATAGACATCATGTAAAACTTAACAAATCTGAAATTGCGGGATTGTCAAATCCAAGAACCAAATTTCAAATCAAAAATGGGGTGAATTTGAAATAAATATAATTTATGGGTGTCTCAAAAAGGATGCTAAAGAATCTAGAGTGTATTTGTGCTAATTCTTTTAGGAATCATAGGCATTCTCAAAAATCACCCTATTCCATTTTAGGACAGCTAAAATTTAGATGCTTGATTACAATAGATTTCAGAAAATACTAATAATAAAATATAATTATATATTATAATCTATTTTTATCACGTTGCCTTTTCCTTGGTGTGTTGATAGTTCATTTGCTGTTGATAATGTGTTGCATTTAGTTGGATAGTTTCACCTCCAGTTGCCTTGGCAATAGGAAATCAAATTGCCTCCCCAAGACCAACTGTGGTTGCAGAGGCAACTTGTTTTCCTATTGCCAAGGCAACTGGAGGTGAAACTATCCAATTAAATGCAAACACATTATCAACAGCAAATGAACTATCAACACACCAAGGAAAAGGCAACGTGATAAAAATAGATTATAATATATAATTCTATTTTATTATTAGTATTTTCTGAAACCTACTGTAATCAAGTATCCTTAATAGCAATACATGAATACATAGTGTAGTAAACTGATGGTTTATCTTTCCCCCTCCTTCCTTGAAAAGAAGTTTTGTTGGCCCCTTGGCTACGCTGGGGGCCAAAAAACTTTTAAAAAATTTCTGTGTCATCAGGAGGGTAGCTCATAAATCATTATATGGTTTTGTGGTTGCTATAATAATGATTTAGAGTGCAGAATATTACACCATTTCCAGTTTAGACAATTTTACATGTCAATTAATTTCATGTCTAAATATGGTTGTCAAGATTGGATTTTCCATTTGATTTTATCCAGAGTGAAGCTTCTTGATTTGGGTTGATTTGTCCTAGTTACTTACTGTACATTCAATTTGGATTGCAGTTCCTGCAATTAATATCTGAGTTTACTAGTGCCATTCAAAAGTGATTTAAAATTTGGTTCTTGGATTTGACAATCCTGCAATTTCAAAAAACATAGTAAACTTAATGAATATGGTTGATGGATTTGAACACTTCAAATCTGATTTTAGTTAATTCATTTTGTCTATTGGAAATATGCAGTTTGGCTTGAATTTTGAAAAGTGTCTATGAGTTCCTAAATTTTTAAAAATCCAAATAAAAACACAAAGAATTAAATTTAACTAAAAAAGGCCATCCTGCAAAAGTGATTCGAAATTTGGACCAAGGATTTGACAATCCCGCATTTTTACGTCCAGGTTCTGAATTTACAGTATCCACTAACTATATATGTGATTTGACATTTAGAAAATCAAAGGCTTAGATTTAAGCTTAAATTAATGAGTGTTGTACTATAAGTGCTGGCTGTCACTCACCAAAATGACCTCTTATCAGGGTGACTAGCAAAGAGAGCTTCTTTATTGTTTTATCACTCACTATGGTAAATAACCCACTTCCAGCCCTTACCAGCATAATAATATAACAAATTAAAACCTTTTTGTTTATATAATTTTGTAGAGTATGGTATTTTTTGCACATTTAAAACTACCTTGCTTTTTTTCTTAACTTTCAAACTTGTTGTTAACTTAAACAAGGTTTATATTAAGATCACTGTGACTGTACAACAGTCATTATTGAGTATTTAGCTAAATAAATGCTCCAAAATATAAAGTTATCTCTGTTTTTCTGATTGTTGCATGTAGATAGGTTGGATTGGAAGCCTTAAGGTAAAGATTCCTGAAAAACTGGATATCTAGGTTCAATAAAAGAACAGAAGACAAGATTGGCTGAGTCAATCTGGGAGACTGGGTGTCTCAAAAACGGGTTAATTAATCAGGAAGATTAATAAATAAATACATAGGAATATAATTAATGAGGATTTAATTATATTGGTTAAATTGTATTGACTATGTTAAGAAGTTTGGTTAAGGTCAAGCATAAGTAAACCCCCAATTTTTGGGTTAAAAGCACCATTTTGGCAAATTAATTGGGTTAAAATTGCCGCCTAATGGATTTGCAAAGCGCTGAGGCACTGCTATTAAATTTTTTCAGGCACTGTGGCGCTGTGGCGTTGCCTGGGAAAGTTCCTGGGCGCTGTGGTGGCGCCTGGTTTGAGTTTGAAAGCGTTTTAATGGGTTTTAAGGCAAAAAACCATTAAATGCAAAGATAACTAGATAAAGGCAAGGATGCCTAGGAATTCAGGGTTGATCAGCTGGTTTCCAGTTGGAACATTAATAGCTGAGTTTTGGGATGTTTAATCCACAGGGTTTTGGTGCTGGGAGCTGAGGAAGCTCCATGCTGAATTGGTACATTGGGATGAATGGAGTCAGGTGACTTCTTCCCATTCTAGGTTGATTCTCATAGGTTGAGAAATATTGGTGATCTTTTAGGTAAAGATCTAGATTTGGATGACTCAAACATCATAGATCATGTGAGATGAATCATAGATTGATTCAGGAACCAGAGGGGTTTTCAGGAAAGTATGCCCCAAATGGTATATAAGCAAAAACAGCTACACTTTAATAAATATATATTGTCAATTTTGATGCTTTCCCCTCAACTATCTTTTCAATTATTATGTTTTCTTTGTTAAATTTTGAAAGGGCCAAATTTGGAGTACATTGTGTGGAAACTGCTGCTGCCAGGAAAGAGGTTCTTACAAGTTTATTGGAGGAAGCTTGGGCAAGCTTGGAGGTCACCAAGACTGTGCCTGAGGAGTCCTTGGTGGAAGTAAAGGCTGCGTTCAAAGAGTTATACTCCAATTACTTTGCAAAAGAAGGGACTCCTGCCCAAGGAAACCAAATCTATTTGTGGGATTCCTGGAACCTGTTAGTAGGATGGGACAAAATCTTACAACAATTGAAAGCAAAGGCAAATTGTGAAATTGAGGCTTTAAGGGCAAGGGAGGAAAAGAGCGTTGAGATCATGGCCCGTTGGTGGGATGATAACAAAGCGTTGTCCCATAAAATTGCCTCTCTGGAGACAAAGCTCTTTGAAGCTTTGTCAAAGGAAGGTAATGGCAATAAGAGTCAAGGGCAGGATAATGGCAGGATGGACTGGTTGGACCTGGATCCACCACAATCACATAGTGTTTTGATTTTTTTAGTCAACTCTAAGAAAGTTGACAGTGAGAATTCAGCTTTTTTTACTTTATAGTCAGAATTTGGGTCTTTTGAGCTGGTTGAAAGTGCTAAAGTTGACTCTTCATATCATTTGGGTGATTAATTCAAAATGAAACTTTTTTCTATTTTTTCTTTTGCTATGTTTCATTATCCACATAATACTTTTAATTTGTTTTGAATGTATTATTTTCTTCTTATAACTATGTTTAGATATGAATTTGTCTCAAAATTTTATGCTGAACCTAATATCTTCATGACTCCACTAAATAAACCCAGCTTTTATTTTTATAGCCTCTATTTGTATACTTATTCATTAATTTTTACTTTCTTTTACTTTTTATTACCTTTTTATTGTATTCTTTACTTGCCTTTATTACTATTATTTCTAGTACTAACCTTGTTTTAGACAAGGTTAATTAAAAAACAAGGCAATCTCAACTGTCAGAGCATGCTTCCTTTTTTCCCAAGAAGTCTGTCTCTCTGCCCAAGCATTTGAAAAGAGCCTATAAAACCAAGGCTCCTACTACCCTATCATCTTTCCCTCCCACTACTCCTCCAATAAAATCAATGATAATTTAACCAATAATGTTATTAAAGTAACAACATTAATTCCTTGTGTGGGAATTGACCCACATCCTGATGCCAGGTGGGGGTTGCAGAAAGTAGGACTGCACCTGCACCAGAATTTTCTTTGAAAAGTGAATATTAATGTGCAGGAATCAATCCCACCATGCCAAAAACTGCAGGGCCTGTTCTGGGATCAAGAAACTATGCTCAAGCTTTGGGGGGCTTTACTGGTCCTGAGCAGGATAGTTTTATCTGCCCAGGGCCCCCAGTTTAAGCTCACCCTCCATTAAGTAATTTGGGGTTCCCAATTGAAAAACTCTTTTTATTCAAGAAAGTTTGGATCACCAGAGCTTGTCAAGTACAACCAAATTTAATAATCAAATTGACTGTAGCCCCATGCCTCCTACAACCAGCTCTTCTACAACTAATGATCAGCCAGGTAGAGAGAGTCCACTAGTAGGCCAAAAAACTATTTATGAAGACATTAAAAATAATTACTAGCCGGCCAAACAGACAACAGAATGTAAGATGCCCAAACATTCCACCCAGATAGCCCAGGAAAAATACCCAGATGCACCTACAGGTAAGTAACTATATAATCCAAGAGCACCAGTCAGGATCAGTATTGTCATTCTTATTTAATAAAAGGTTTCATGAACCATTGGTTTGCCAATCTATTATCATACATATTTATGATACTCTTTCACCTGAAATTGCCCAGATACCAAAACTCACCCTCAGGAGCTAAACATCAAGTCCCAGATTGAGACCCAGAAGAACCTAATTACTACCACCCCATGACACTCTGTTTGATCCTGTACACTTCACTGAGTATCCCCCAAACCCCAATCAAGAACCCTGTACTTTTGAAGATCTGCTGTGGTACATCAGACCAGACTCTCTCAAAGACACCTACCATCTTGTCTGCAACAGCAAAGAAATCACTGTATATCCCCTGATATTCAACAGGAAGTACAAAAATCCTTCAGCCTACCTGGTTCCAATGAAACCATCCTTAACACCCAAACCAATCACCTCAGTCCCACCCTCTTCTGATGCTACTGGTCAGAGTAGTCAATTTATGGGAGTGCTATATCTGGCACTCACAGGACTGATTGACTCTGCCTTGTCAGCAGCTGGTCCATAGGTTGTAGCTGGGAAGGCCCTTTTTCTACCTGGTAAAATTTGATCATATCATCAAGTGGGTTATACCTGTACCTAACTCTGCCCCTCTCTCGTATGAAGGTACAGCACAGTACACTTGGTATACTCACAGATAAATCTTTTTATGAGTCTGATGGTTACTCTGAATCCACCAATCAGCACCATGAGAAGAAGGCAAAGGATGCCAAGGATTTTGTATCTCCTATTAAGAAGAAAAAGAAGGCTTCTAATCATGCATCAAGGAACCTCTCCCCTCCTCTTCATTGTGGCTCTTCTCCCTCCTCCTCATTCCAAAATCATCAGAAAAATCATGAAAATTACTCCAAAAATTCAAAGCTACTGGTCATGTGACTTGGGATCCATTGATTATCAAAAACGTCTGTAATTTTAAAGTAAATTAAAAGTTCCCAAGAACCTCCCTCATTATTTACCAATCATGTATGTCAAGGGTGGCTCTGGCTCTGTCACTGATAATTACATATTTAGTTGTAATAATCAAAAGTATGTCACCAAAAGAAAGCACTTTGTCTGTGAGGACAAGTATTATGGTGCCCACCTCTACACTGAAGGCTGGCAAAAGATAACTTTTGATAATGGGGAGCACTCATGTCAGCCCCCTAATTACCTAATCACAAGAATGCTCAAGTTGTATCTTGTTCAGATGATCCCTCCCTCCATCCATCTATGCACCTTCAATCTGAATATCAAGGCCCTGAAGCATCTCAAGCTCAAAAATCTCAAGTTGGTGCCAAACCAATAGCAGCTAGTCAAGTATATAAGTGACAAGCACAATGCCACCAATTCCCTACCTCCCAAGGCCTCTGGTGTTCTTTCTTAGATTAAACTCATAAACAAGCTTAAACAGCTTCCAAGAAGAGAGCATTTTCTTCTGTATTATGAAAGCCCAACTGTCAAGGATAACAATATCTTTTATGCCACCCAACAGAACATACTTAGCTAAAAAAGGTGTCAACCTGGCTTGTTGATGTGACTTTTTTCACTTTCCTCTGGATGTTCTACCATTTCTGGATAGTCCATGTCCAGATAGACATCCAGGTGATTTTAATTGTGTTATTACTCCTTCCTGGGGCCACTGAGGCCATCTACACCAAAGCTTTCCAAAATCTTTTCTGTGAGCTTGCCGCCCTGATATCAGAAGATGTTGACAAGAAGACCCTGTCCCATACCCGCACCAACCACCCTCCATCAATGCTGATAAGAACTAGAGCATCCTGAAGGTTGAGGAAAGGGTAAGACTTAGAGCTCTTATCTCACAAACATGCTTTATAGACTTTAATCCTGCTCAGTTCAATACATACAAGCAGCTAATTGATGATGAAATAAAGGGGTATCACTTTTATTTCTGTCAGGAAGTTGATTGCAATGTACAAGCCAATATTGAACTTAGTAAGTTGAGCTGCAGCAATACCCCAGATACATGAAAATTAGTGCTGGCACAGTTTAATGCCCTGGCTTTTTTAAAGCCTGAGCACACTGTTCAAGGATTTTAGATACTATATTAGGCTCCTTAAATAGTTAAGAACACATATTTCAGGCCTTTACTGGAGTACTTTGGGCTTCAGTGAATTGGAGAAGTGGTAAACAAAAATTGAGGAAAAGCCAGGATCAAGACATACTGGAATATCTACTGGGCTTTAATGGGGAGCTAAAAACCATGTTTGCTCTTGAGGCCTATCACATTTAACTTAAGTATAAATTTTGATTTCACCCCAAGTTCAGCAAGTTCTTCATCATATTTCATCATGAGCAGGAAAAAAAGCAATCTCTAATTTGCAGGATCTGGCCAACTGGGTCCCTCCTACCAAGCCTTTTGAAAATTCCACCATATTCATCAAAACCATTCAGACTGACACCAAGGTGAAGTACAAGGCCTCTGAGCTCAAGCAGCAACTTGAGATAATTACAATTGGCCTTCTAAAAAGGGGCTAAGATGAAGAAGGCTAAAAAGCCTGAGGGATAAACCGTGCCTTGTTTTCCCTTTATAATTTTCAATTTTTAAGTTTTTTTAAATTTATTTAGATAGCACTAATATTTTTAGATATATATGGCAAGTTTCAGGTATATTTTTAAGGTGTAGGTATATGAAATACTTTCTAATTTTTTAATTTATCTGTAAAGCATGAGATACTTTCATTTGTGCCTGTAGGAAGTATAATAACTATAATTATATTTTTCCTATATTTTGTGATTTTTAGATTATTTTATTTTACTTTATTTTTGTACTATTAGAACATTAATTTTCATTATAATAAAAAGGGTTTTATAGTGAAGAGTGTTGTCAAGAATTCTGAGTGTGGTGGTTAGACTAAACCATAATTCTCCACTCATCACTCCAAGGGACACATAGACAGCATCCTGCTATCAACTCTGATTGAGCTTAAACCATGCTTACTTGAGAGCTTCAGAGTAAATATATAGTGATGGCAATTGCTACCACTTTGATATTGATCCAGATCAAGGCAGCACCTTAATTGGCCCCACTGACTGATCTCATAAGTTTGTCCCCAGATATATGATGAAATTTTCTTTGGAACCATGCCACAGCCAAACTCAAATAGATAAAGGAGGATTCCAGGATTTCCTCCTAAATAAGAAGGTCAAATACTTGCCAATATGTAATATGCAGATCATGCAAGAAAGTGCTTTCACTTACAGGTCACAAGAGCCTAGACAGAATATCACCATGCTGCAGTGTAACTCAAATGCAAGAAGCCATGTGACTGTACAGCCGTCACTGTTAAGTATTTAGCACATTAAATACTTCAAAATATAAAGTTGCTCTGTTTTTGATGTTTGTTTTATGTAGATAGGTTTGGCTGGAATTCTTCAGATAAAGATTCCTGAAAACTTGGTATCTCTATTTAATAAAAGAATAGAATATGGGTGGTTAGTTAGGCCAGACTAACTAGTGAAATTGAGGCAAGATTGGCCAAAGCAATCTTGGGGACTAGGTGTCTCAAAAACAGTTTAATTAATTGGGAAGATTAATGAATAAATACACAAGAATATAATTAATGAGGATTTAATTATATTGGTTAAATTGCCTTGACTGTGTCAAGAAGTTTGGTTAAGGTCAACTATAAGTAAACCCCCAAATTTTGGGTTAAAAGCGCCGCCACACCACCTAATTGATTTGAGAATGCGCCAAGGCAGTGTCTAGAAAATTTTTTCAGGCGCTAAGGCGCTGGGGCACTGCCTGGGGAAATTGCTGGGTGCTGCAGTGGCGCCTGGTTCAAGTTTCAAAGTATTTTAATGGGTTTTAAGGCAAAAAACCATTAAATGTTAAGATAACTAGATAAAGGCAAGGATGCCTAGGAATTCAGGGTTGATCAGCTGGTTCCCAGTTGGAACATTGATGGCTGAGTTTTGGAATATTTAGGTTTCAGAGGATTTGGTGCCAGGAGCTGGGAAAGCTCCATGCCAAATTAATACATTGAGATGAATGGTGTCAGGTGACTCCTTCTCATTGTAGGTTAGTTCTCATAGGCTGAGAATTACAGGGGATCTTTTAGGTAAAGATCTAGGTTTGGATGACTTAAATGTCATAGACCACGTGATATGCATCATGGGTTGATTCAGGAACTGGAGGGGTTTTCAGCTGAATATGCCCCAAATGATATATAAGCAAAAACAGCTAAATTTTTAATAAAGATAAATTGTCTATTTTGAAGCTTTCCCTCAAACTACTTTTTAATTATCATGTCTTCTTTGTTAAATTTTGAAAGGGCCAAATTTGGAGTACTTTGTGTGGAAACCGCTGCTGCTAGGAAGGAAGTTCCTACCAGTTCACTTGAGGAGGCTTGGGCAAGTTTGGAGGTCTCTAAGATAGCACCTGAGGAATATTTGGTAGAAGTGAAAGTGGCTTTTGAAGAACTATATTCCAACTATTTTGCCAAAGAGGGAACCCCTGCACTAGGAAATAAAATTTATGCATGGGACTCCTGGAACTTGCTGTTAGGGTTCAATGAAATTTTACAACAGGTGAAGGACAGAGCCAATTGTGAAGTTGAGGCGTTAAGAAATAGGGAGGAAAAGAGTGTCAAAATTATGGCTTGTTGGCAAGATGACAATAAAGTGTTGTCTCAAAAAATTGCCTCCCTGGAGGAAAAGCTCCTCAAAGCTTTGTCACAGGAAGGTAATGGTAATAAGAGTCAAGGGCAAGGTAACTTCAAGTTTGACTGGTTGGACCTGGATCCATCACAAGCCCAGTAATAGATTAGGATTCCATGCCAGAAGGGCATAAATGCTTGACTCTGGGGGTTGAGATTAGCATCCTGGGAACAGATAGGCTGACTAATAAGAGTCATAAGTGCCAGAAAATAATCCTGTCAAGAGAACTAAAAGCCCTATAAAAGAAAAACTCATAATAATGAGATGAGTAGAACAATTCAACATTTGTAGATAGAGAATCAACAACTATATCCCTGTGTATCACTAATAACCACTAAGTAGTCAGAAGTAACCAAGTGAGAGTGCGCCTGTCATCCACTTGCAGCATTGTGAAATTCTCCTCTGGGTTAGAAAAAGAGTTGCCAGTCCACAGAGCCCCCAAGAACTGATTGATAGCTACAGATTGTTGCCATACAATCTCCTATCAATAACTCTAGAATTACAAACAATAAGGGTAATTCAATCAAGACAAAAAACCTTGACAAGTTTTTATATATCTTAAAATGAGAATTAATTGCTTATCTCTCCTTATCTTTAATATACAAAGCATGTTTTATTGTATTTTTGAATGCTTTAGTGTCATTTTTTTGTATACTATAGTAGTCTAGATTATTTGTTTTATATTAAGAGCTTTCAGTACATCAAGTATCATTGATTTAAAAAGAATCTTCTTCCAGGAGTCAATCAGAAAAAACCAAATTATCACTGTAATTAATGGTTGACTACCAGGGAGTTGATTTTACTGAAGTTGCCACAGAAGCCACCACCACATGCATTTATAGCTACACCATGTGGTAAAATAACCATATCCATGGTTGGTGAGGTGATACCTGACTTTAGTAAAAAGAAGCTTGGGGTCCTGCTTCAGGAGACCAAGCATGATAGAGTATGCTGTATTGATCTAAGACTTGGCTGCCTCCTTCTGCTTATTGATCACTCCAATTCTGTTCCCAATGTTCAGGAAGCTATTAAATTCACACATCATGGTAGCACAGGCAAACTTCAACTTGCTTGTGATTTTATCTCTAGTTAGGACATATTGGTTTAAAGCCACAATTTCCTGAAGAATATTTTGAGGTGATTGTTCATCATTTGGGCTATAGGTTAAAGAAGCCATAGCCTAATTAACTGTTATAAAAGACAGTTAGCTGTTGGATGCCAGTTGCTCTAGAAAATTTCCATTAAATTTATTGACTGGTTGGCTGGTGCCCTGAAAAGGGTTGAGCAGCAAAGCACAAGCAGTCTAGCCTATTGATGATTTTAAACAGGTCAATCCTAGTTGAGCCAGGAGATAGTTATAGCTCAGTTTTCTTATTACCCAATCAAAGATCTGGGTGTGAATGTGGACTTCATTATACCAAGGCCCCTGTCCACTGACAATGGCTTGACTTTTATATTGCTCACCAAGCACTTCAAGTTCAGAGTCACTAGCAAAAACCATAGTAAATCCAAAGCAATAAAAATCACAAAAGAAGAAGATTAAAGGTTTATGGCCCTAATTTAATTGCAATAATGGGTCCCAATTTGAAAAGTTCTTAAAACTAATATACACAGATAAAGCGCCTTGAAAATTCATAAAATGCCTCCATTCCCAAATTGGATAGCCATTGATTGCTGGTTAATTTATTTCATTTTAGGATACAAGCATTGTTGCGCTTTTTGCATTACAGTGCTGCAATTATTAGAGATTATTGGGCACAGGGAATTTGCTTGAATATAATCATATGCAAGGATATGAGTAGTATTGTATCATAAGAGCCAGGATCAAATGGGAACATGATTATTATCCAGGAATGGCTTCTGATCACACAGAAGTACTTAAAGATTAGGAAAAAGGTCAACCAGATTAAAGATATATCAAAGATGGGTAAAAGATTATTTTTATTATAATTGATTAATTCTTATTATACCTTCTGCAAGGTTTATCCCTGGGCTGCTAGCAATGTCTTCTAGAACATTCTAACATGCCCCTTATTTGGATAGTTATTAATCTAGGTTTGGTGCTTATTGCACATCAACCAATAGAATATTGTCATCTTCACCCAGCACAGGTGATCCTTGCTGGCATGGAATAATTTAGTTACTTCATGATCACTTCCTACCTTCCTGATATTCTCCAAGCTTAATGTTTATTAATATGATTAATATGGGAATTTTTGATTATGAGGAATCAAACCCAGCGCCTTGGCACTCAATGTAAAAGTAAAGCGGCGCCTTGGTGCCTATAATATTTGTCAGGTGGCACCTGCAATTATTTTCAGTTGGCGCAGCAGCACTTGACATAATAGTAATTTGGTGCTTTGGCGCCTAACTCAATTACTAGGTGGTGCAACAGTGCTTAACAATAAAGTAAGTTGGCGCTTTAGCACCTATTCCAATTGTTAGGCAGTGTTGCAGTGCCTGTATTTTTCTAAAGCGGAACAACAGCAAATCATGTGTTTATTAAGCGCTGCAGTGGCGCTTATCATTGGCTGATTTATGGTTCAGGTCAGCAGACTACTGCTAATCCAATATGCATATATGTTATACTACCAATTTATTTTGTCTCAAAGCTGTAATTCATATCCACAAGCTCCATCATAGTTGGCATCATTGGCTTTTATACTGCCAATTTATGGGTTTAGTTGCTGAAACCCTAATTTGTGAGCTTTGTTGTAATTGGCATCATTTCTTGGTCAAAATTCCTGACAGGCATTATTTTCATGGCCTGGGTTGCTCCCAGGAGAACCTTTGGTTGAGGGGAAGGGTCAAGCCTGGAAAGCCCAGTAGATGACAGGGGCCATCCACATCACATAATTGGCAGCTGTGACCCAAGGAAACCACACTCCCATGTGGGGAATCACTTGCTCAGTGAGCCCCAGCATGGTCAAGTAGGCAAACCCAAGCTTGCTGTAATCATATGATGAAGCAGAAGGAACAAGAGGAAGTTCTCATGTGACGGCGCTCATGGTCAGGCTTGGCTGGGCAAGTTGGAGGAGCAGAGGAAAACCAGGAAAGGAGAGGCATGGTGCAGGAGCAGGAATTATTTTTTGGTCCAGCACTATAGGAGATGGGGTGAAGGCTGGTGGTGGTTGGTTGGAGGAAGCAAGAAGTTGCTCTATTTCCCAGCGCTGGCATTAATACTGGAGGTACTCTCTGTTTGAAAGCACCAGCAGTATAAAATTTGTGATAATGTAATAAACCCCTACAAAGTATAAATGCTCAGCGTGCATTAACCAACAGAAGTTTATTAAGTGAAGATGTCAACAAGGAAAGGGTTGCCAGTGCTCCCAGCTATATCCTGCTGGGAAACTGCAATTGGATTTACTGGCAACTCCTTATTGGTTGTCAATGAGTTATTCTCAAGTTGGGTTCCATTAGTGGCTCCTGATTTGTTAGTTAGATGAATCCTTTCATTATTTTTGCCCCAGGGAAGCTGGCAGGGGAATTTTGGGCCATTTGGCAACCCAAGTCCCCATTCATGGGTTTCAGAGAGTGTGGGCCAATTATTTTTTCTTGGCTTTGGGACAATTTTCAATTTCCCCCAGGTCTGGCCTTGACCAGGGTTTGATTCCCAACTTAGCATAAAATTTTCCTTTTGGTTAATCAGCATGATTGACAACACAATTGTTTGGTTGTATGATTGCTCAATTGTAGGCATTAAACCTATGAAACATAGGGTTTTATCTCCCCATTCTGGGCCCTGACACATATACACCTTGTATGACTTTATTTCATTTTGTGTTTTTAAAAAATTGCTTGGATTTTGCTCTGGTTTTTTAGTCCTTCTGATGGTGCCAAATTAGCATCAAAGTTGAATCACAAAACGTTCTGGAATAATCCCAATCTTTTTTCTTGCTGTACCAAGTTGTTCTGTTTGTAGTTTGGGATGAGTTGTCTAATATTTGATTTAATTTTGTATTTTTTATATCCTGTTGTGTTTCTTGTTTAGCCTTTCACTGGCTTACCTAAAGCATTCAACTTATATGAAGTCTGAGGCTTGCCCAAGTTGGATTTTGTTTAAGATTGAGTCTTTTTAACTTACAGATGAGTTGATTTAGCTTGCTTCCACAGCATTGAAAACTACTTTATTGTTGATGGACGTTTTAGTGTATCATCTAAACTATTTAAGTAAAAGTGAAATGAGATCTAAAATTTAGAATGATCTCAAAAAGCCTTTTAAGTGAACAGAAGAAAAGGCTTATGAGTCACCCAAAAATGATTCAGATATTTGTGAAACCCCTTTTTACATTTATGTTAGAGAATCTAGGCCCAAAAAGGCTGGCTTGAAGTCAAAGCTATGTATATCAACCTTAATTATTTAATGAGAGACGGTGAACTGTATGCTTCAACTTTAACATTTGATGATGTTAAGGAGTACTTTAAAATGATTTATTATGAAAAGTCTTACAAAAATGATAGAGAAACAAACAACTGGTACTAATATTGAGTATATACTTCTGGGAAGTATAATAAATGATATAAAGGGGATAATTAAGAAGAAAACAATACTTTTTTATAAGGATATAGGATATTATATAGTATCATGGGAAGCCACATACTGTCCATGTACGTCATGGAAGTCATGGGGCTTATCCAAGTGATTGTTCCTCTTAAGTCATAATGCTTGACAAGTAGTGTTCTGCTTAGGACAAAAATGTTTGATCCCCATAATAGATGGGCAAATGATAAGATTGTCACCAACTTAATGATTATTAAGGAAATCATTTGAGTTGTTACTTGGGGAATTACTTGGGGCGTTTTTTCCCCAAGAGGGAGTAATCAAAGATGTTGCAACATCTCCCCCTGGGATGCTAAAAGGTGGAACCTTAAGGATTTTATTAAGAGTGTTGGGGATTTGGGCTTGGTATCAATCCAGTTTTGCATTGGTTACAGGGAGTTAAGAGTTATTCTGTGCTGCTCTTGCTTTACACAAGTTGAGGCAGTTGTGGTGCATATGTTTTAGTTCTGTACAAGCGCCTATTTCTTTGACAAGGTAAGTGTTGTTTGGTTTGACTTTCATGATGATTCCTGGTCCTTGTAAAGCTGGTTTCAATTTGTGCATATCTTAATTAATGACCCAGATCTTGTCCTGACTTGAAAGTGTTCTTGTTGTAGTAGGATTGCTTCTCTCTCAACCTTTTTCTTTTCCTTATCCTCTTGGATTTTCCTGGATTGCTGTACATCAGGATCATTGTTGTCTGGAACCTTTTTAGACAGAGTTAATTGTTGTCCTAACCTAGTACTGAGAATGGTGGGTTTATATCCATAGACAGGTTCATATGGGCTTTTGCCTGTATTGTGGTTAACTTGTGTTCTGCATACCATATGCGCTGTTGGTAGCATGTTGATCAAGGCCTTTTAATTATTAGCAGATAACTTACTGAGGGCTTCCACTAGCAAGTTATTTAGTTGTTCTACTATTCCATTTGCTTGCAGGTGATAGGGACTGGCTATGGTGTGCTTCTGTTGTATTTCTGCGTAGAGTTGGTAGATGCTTTCACTTAACTTGAAATACAATCCTTCTATCACTAAAGATTAGGTCAAGATAAGTATCTAGCCTAATGTGTATAATAAAGTTAAATTATGTAAATTTGATCTTTATTTAATCAATCAAGGAGAGAGTTATATAGTAATAGGAGAGATTAATGAGAGGCACAGAACGCCAGGATCCTCTGGTTACAGCCTTGTTTCCCCTATCCTTAGCCTACTATTAGACTAACAATTGGCTGATCATTAGTTAAT
>QTSX02002462.1:0-59722 GCA_014839935.2 Entomophthora muscae | reverse complement strand
CCACATTGACTGCTTAAAAATACAGTCAAATTAGGAAATCTTAGATTATGGGGAATCAAACCCAGCGCCTTGGCGCTTGATGTAAAAGTAGTTTAGCGCTTTGGCACCTAATCTAATTACTAGGTGGCGCCGCAGCACTTGTGTATTTTTAAAGTGCCACGGCAGCGCTTATCATTGGCTAGTTTAAGGATCAGGTCAGCAGACCACTGCTAATCCAATATTCATATAGTTTATACTGCCAATTTATGTAATTTGGTAGCTGCAATTCATATCCGCAAGCTCTGTCAAAATTAGCATTGTTGCTTGGTCAAAATTCCCAACAAACAACATTACAATTCCTGATATCTACCTGTTACCTCTCAAGGCACAAATTTCTTGATGCTTTAAGAAGGCAAAGGTGTTCTCAAAACTTGATCTTTTGTATGTGTTCAATCAAATTAGGATTACAGAGGGGATGGAGTGATTGATGGGTTTTAGGACTAAGAAAGGAATCTTCCAGTTCCATTTTATGCACTTTGGGTTGAAAATGCCCTGGCTTGCTTCCAGCAGTTGATTGACTCAGTTTTGGGTTATCTCCTGGGTGTATGTGCCATTGTGTACCTGAACAACATCTTGGTATTCTCTCCAAATGAGGAGTCGCATAAGGCCCATCTATCAGCAGTGGTGGAGTGTATCCTCCAGGATAATTTGATTATTAAAAGGAGTAATTGTGAGTTCTTTAGATGTAAGGTTACCTTTTTGGGTAATATTATCTTTGAGGATGACCACACTATTGCCTCAGATAAGGAAGCAGCAGTTCAAGAGTATGCTACGCCTGTGACAATATCCCAACTTTGTAGTTTCTTGGGTACATGCAAGTTCTTGAAGGAATTTACTCATCACTTTTCAGAAGTGGCTGCCCCTTTGTATTCATCTAGCAGGAAGATGACCCTGGTATGGACGCCTGAGTGCACAAATGCTTTTGCAGCAGTCAAGGCTCTTTTGTTGTCTTCACCTTCTCTCAACATATAGACACAGATCTTCCTTTTGTGGTCTCTACAGATGCACCCAAATATGCTGTGGCTGGTGTGTTTCTACAAACTGCCGACAATGGTGTTGAAAGACTGGTGGGTTACTTCTCCCCAAAAATGGAAGCTCAGGAACACAATTACATGATTTATGACAAGTAATTGTTAGAAGTTGTGGAATCTCTAAAGCGTTGGCATCACCACCTCATATTGATGTGTCATTCTTTTATGGTAAGAACCAACCATAAAGCTCTCCTGTACTATTGCCCACCCAGGGTTTTGTTGGGTTGCCAATCCATATGGCACGGTGATCTGAAGAGGTACAAGTTCCGCTACAAGTTTATCAAGGGAGCTGATAATTGTTTGGCAGATGCATTGAGCAGAAATCCTTTCCATCTTCCAGATGTTGGTATGGATGTCAAGTTCAATAGACACATATGATATCAGACAAGGATGTGGTTCATTTTGTATTAACTCCGCCCACTACACTTGCTACCATGTCTTTAACAGAGGGTGTAGACTTAGACTTATATTCCAAAGTCAAGTTCTTACAGCCCCTGTCCAAGGGTTATGATAGGTTACTGGAACTAGCATGTGCACATCTGGTAGGTCAACCACAAGGTTATCACAAGATAGGACCAATTCTATATCATCAAGGTTGCTTGTGGGTCTCAGAGGGAACTATTTGGGACAAAATCATGGAGGCTTATCACACCTGTCCTACGGCAGGCCATCCAGGGAAAAACAAAACAGTGGAGCTCATCTGCTGACAATTTTCATGGAAAGGTTTGACAGTGCAGGTGGTGGCCCATGTTTGTGACTTCCTGATATGTGTTTGGTCTAAGGCAAGCAGGAACAAGACTAATGGTTTTTGGTTCCTTTACAACCAGCTGCAAGGCCCTGGACGTTAGTGTTGGTGGGTTTCATTAGAGAACTTCCAAATTCTGACGGGTTTAATGCAATCATGGTGGTGGTTGATTGCTTCATAAAAATGGCACACTTTGTTCCTTGCTCAACCACAATTACTTTGGTGGAAACAGCTAAGGTTGTTTGTGAATAGAATCTTCTCTCTGCATGGCATTCCAATGGAGATCATGAGTGACTGCAGGCCCCAATTCATTGCTCAAGTTTTGGGAAGCTTTTACTGAGAATTCTAGGTATCAAATTTTGCTGTTCCACGGCTTTCCACCCCCAATACTAATGGACAAACAGAGAGGGTAAACCAAAGTTTGGAGGTCTAACTTATGTTGCTACACTAATGCACAACAGGGTGACTGGTGTGCAAACCTACCCATGGCAGAGTTCACATATAATAACGCTCTGCACACATCAACTCAGGGTTTACCTCTCTCAGCCAATGTGAGTTACAATCCTTCATCCAACATAGGTCCCCAACTGGTTAGCAACATAGAAACTGCAACTAATCAATCCACTGCATTAAAGCAGGCTCATAAGGAGCTTCAGGTTACTCTTGCTGCTGCCATTATAACTTACAAGGAATACATATATCACAAGCGCCAGGAGGGTCCAACTTACAGGCCATGTGATCTAGTCATGATTGATGCCCAGAATATGAAATTGAAGGTTTCATGCTGCAGGTTAGGTCCCAAGCAGGTTGGTCCCTTTAAAGTTAAGCGCCAGATTGGTCCTTCCACTTATTAGCTGGATTTACCATCCTCCTTTAAGATTTTTCATACTTTCCACAAATGTCTGCTCACTTCCTTATGGGGCACCAATGTGCCTTCTCCCAACCTATTTTAGTGGAAGGTGATCCTGAGTATGAGTTGAATTGCATTTTAGCTTCCTGAAAGAATTTTTGCCAGCTGGAGTATTTGATATCTAGGAAAGGCTATCATAATTCTGAAAATTCTTGGGTTCTTTACTATGGCTGTTCCAATTCTCCTGATCTTATCCAAGAGTTTTATAATTGCAACCCTACAGCCATTGGTCATCCCAAGCTTACTCTGGCGGCAATGAAACCTCCCTCTGTTCACAAGAATTTCTCCTTGTCCCATCTTCCTGATGGTGGTATTATGCCCTGGGCTAAAGCAGAGGGTAATGTCACAGTAGGTTCCATAATGCCAGGAATGATTTTCCCAAGTTGTAAAGCTTAAAAGATGGGAAAGCTGTTAACCAGATTAACTCATTTGACAGATTTAAATCAAACAGTTGATTGTAAATGGTTTACTGCTGCTCCAGTTTACCAGCCAGATTTGATTTCACCTTCCAAGTTGACACTGATAAATTGAAGTAATATGAGAGTCACTTGATGCAACCTTATTTATCATAACAGTTGTCGGAAATTGGTCACACAAGAGTTCTTTGAAAACTGGACAAGGTACTATCTAGACAATGCAGAAGGAATAAGAAGCCAATGATCCAGGTGGTATTGCTTAGTCAAATTTTGATATATATGGGAAATTTTTGACTGTTTAACTCTTAAGAGTTGAGTCCTCCCTAATTTTTTACTCAAATAAAATCAAATATTCTCCTGGTCTAACTTTATTTATCATTCATCTTGTAGTTGGTCTTCTGTGCTACATCCCCTATAATTTGATTCTAAGTCAAATTATCACCAGAAGATGGTGTCCTGCTATTGGCACATTGTTGTTGTCTCCTCCCAATGTTAATCCAATGCCACATAATACTTAAGTTTTTCCTACTTTATCTGAACCTGAAACACTTGCTCCCTCTCAATGTCCCAAGTTCTATGCTGAAGACACCCTGATTCTCTCCAAGGCAATTTATCTAGGACTCTTTTGGTTAGGGTTAATTATTTTGCTTAATCCTAGTGTATCTTTTGGAAATTTTACCAAATAGTATATGAAGCTTTGCTGGTGGTTAATCATCAGCTCCATGTGGATTTGGGTGGTGATTCTCCATCACATGAAGACTTTTTCCTATTATCTGATCATTTCTGTCATAAATACAGCATCTAAGTCCTTATAATGTTGTTCCTTGTTAGATACAGTAGTTTTCAAACCTATTGAGATAAATGTATTTAGTCAGTTTAGAACGCATGAACTCAGCCACAAAAATTTTTAACTTGATAGATTTAAATAGGAGATAATTTTTCAGAAAATGAGCGATATTTGGTGAAAATGTCCAGTCATACAACAATCTACTTAAACTGGGACAAATGCTTAAAAATTCAACAAAAAGTGTACCAAATACTAGAATGCATGAGTTTCAGTCACAGAACACATTTACTATGTTTACTATGTTTATATGTTTTTGGTGAACAAATGAAATTAAGTCACAAAAGTTACAAACTTGATCCAACAACAAGCCTCAATAGCAACTGAAACAGACAACACAAATATCAAATATAAAAACTCATGAATAAATCTATAAAACTGTTAGCAACTTGTCCTGATTAATAATTCAATCTAGAATAAAAAAGGAATTAAATATTCTGTGTGTCTGTTTTGGGATTAGAATCAATAAAAAGATCAAATTTATCCAAGCTCATGATCAACAGTGCATATTTACAACCAAAAATATTAATATAGAAATCTAAAAATCTAATTCAAAATAAACGGTAGTGACTAAAAGCTTTCATGCTATTATATATTGAGAGATAAAAATTAAAATAAATAAATTATATAGATAAAAAGTTTTAATTTTATTTTTATTTTATTTTTAATTTATACTAAAATGAACAAATCCCAACAACAGAGCCAAGGAGCCAAAGGAGTACGCCGCAGACGTGGACACCCTCATGGGTCAAAAAATCAAGTTATTGCAACAAAAGTGTCTACTCAGGAAGGAGACAGGAGATGAGAATTCAATAGTGAGGTTTCACTGACACAACCAGCTCAAGGGGCACAGAGTGCAAGGGCACAGAGCATAAATCCCAGGGTCCAGAAGCTGACTAGAAAGTACACCAAAGTCATCACCACCAAAAAAGTAAATTATGTCACAACTGAGAGGGTGTCCTTGGTGTATGACCCCGTCTACCACTGTGATGGTGTTTTGGCAACCCTTCTGGATAAGTTCAAGTCAGTCCTGGACACCACATATGAGCCTTACATGAGTGATTCCTACAGGGGAGACAAGGATGAGCTGCCCCAGTATTATCAAATAACAAAAGGGCAGAAGGTGCTAAAGAAGTTTTCTGTATTCTACAGCCAAGTGCCTTTACTCTGTTCTGTGGCTGAGCCCAGGGAGTTGCTTCCCAACGCCAAAAAGACAAAGTATTGTGACATCCCCAATTCCACTCAGGAGAATTTCATGAGACTCATGGAGGAGACAACTGAATACAAGAAAGCTGCGGCTATTGTCAGGATTTCAGAGAAATCTGCCCATAGGCTCCACACAACTTATCTAAAAACAGGTGTTGTCCTACTATCATAGAAATCCAAGTGCAAACCAGTTCTATTGGTCAAGGAACACCTGTGGGCCATCCAACAGTGGATCAAGCGGAACTTCCATATTGAACTGTAAAATATTTAGTGATGGTTGAAGTCTGTTTTTAGAATCCAGGCTTTGGGTTTTACTTGCTACTGCACAGTCAATAAATTGTGATTCTCCTGGAAGAAACTTGGAGTATCTCTGTATAATAAAAATAGCCTGGAAAACATTGTCTAACACCAGAAATACACTGAGATGTTTACTGCTCTCAAGGAGAAGGAGACAGTCAAGTTCTATTACATTGGCATGTCCTCCTTTGCGTCCTTCATGAGAAACAAGTATGGTTATGTCCCCAAAGACAAAAAGAACAGCATGTCCCAGTCTGCAACTATCCGGTCTGTTGCATATTCTATGGTAGCCCTTCTTGGTCTCCTTGGCATTGAGCTATATCAAATGATCAAGAGATCCCACAATAGTGTGACCTTTCTGGAATTTCTCTGATTGGTTTGGGAGCACCTGAGGCGCACAAGCCTGGGCTTTACCAACATTATTGTGCTGGATAATGTTGGTCTCCACAAGGTGGCAGAAATTCTCAGTGAATTCCCAGTGATTGAGCCTGGCGTGGAGATTGGCTCACAACAATTGGCCACGTCCAACTTGCACTTCTCTTCCTCCCCTTGTATTCTCCATTCCTCAACCTAATCAAGGAGGTCTTTGGGTGGCTCAAATGAGTAGTCAAAAAGGGGCGCCACCTGGGCCAAATGATTAGTTCAATTTGCTGCAGATTGGTGTTCATTTCCTCCCAGCTGAAACCGTTGCCAAATTCTATGGTCACACAGATTTGTTTCTCCCTGTGTGCCTCTCCAAGCAGCCAATCAATTAAAGGCTTTGCTATTCCATATATTTATATCCATTTTATTTAGTTTAATTTATTTCAACTTTATTTTTGTGATTCTGCAGGTATACTGTCAGGTATAATAAAAATTAACAAAGCAAAGCCAATTGAATTAATTAATGAAGAGTTAAATGAACAAATAACACATAAATATATATTTTTCATTACAATTTTATTTGGATTAGTTTCTTTCACGTTTTTTATATGATTCCAATTGTATACTGTAGTGTGTAATAAAAATCAACAAAGCAAGAAGGCTGAATGAATGAAAATAAAGAAATATTTATTTTATATGAATTTATTTGTTGAGTATAGATAATTTTATTTGATTATACTGTAGAGAAACTATATATAAAAAATATAAAAAATTATTTGTGTTTAGAGCTTTATGGGGGTGGGAGCAGAGAAATTCAAGGACAGTGCTTTGAAATAGACTAGTAATTTCTATTGACAAAGTGTATGTTGACATTGGTCCTGTACTATATAAATTATAGCAGCTTGAATACAGGAGCATTGTGATACAATTGGCCAGGAGGATTTTTTCTGGTGGAGCTGCTCATCCCATATGTGGCGGCAAAGATAACTACATCCTGAATAACATGCTCTATTGAGCTGTATCCAGGGGCAATTTTTTCTGTCTAATAAACGGCGCACTTAATCCAGTTTTATTATCACATCAGACTGGATGTGTGATTCTGCTTTAATCCACATCAGTACAAAAAGGCCTAGGTAAACAATCAAGTGAAGTCTCTGCCCTGCAAACAGGGCAAGAGCTCACAAAATTTATTATATAGTGATATTGATTTTATTTTTAAGGGATGTAGTGGCAAGGGTTTTTCCATTGTTTTTGGTATACCAGTCTTGTCAGAGCACCAGGAGGCCCTGAAGTCTCCAAGGATGCCTACTACAGCAGGCATGGCAGCGGCAGAACTATAGCTAAGTTTTGTTATTTTTTCATCAAATTTTTTGTGATATGTGATAGTGTGTGCTCAATTGGGTAACAGAAACAGACTTTTTCTTGTTCTCTTTCCATCTTGGGTAGGTTTTAGTATGGCATAGTTTGGATGAAATCCCAGACAAGCATGACAAAGAGCTTGTGGAAGCTAATATTTGAAACGTACTGGTCAAGTTGCCGGTTGGGGCTGCAGCCAAAGCTGAGACCTGTCATTTGGTGTTGTCTTGCTTTGGTTGGAGTGATGTAAGTTGTTCTTTTTGCATAGGATATTTTTTTAATTTGTTAATCATTTCAGAGCTGTGGCTGGCATCAGGAACAGCTGACGCCCTATGTGGGGGATGTAGTTGCTATAGAATGTTTGCAATATGTAGGTCTTAGATACTGGCGGACTTCTCCTTCTGTTTCTTCCAAATAAAAAAGTTAGTAAAATCTTTTTTATTTATTTAATTTTTATTTTTTCCTTATTCTATATCTTTAACTGTTTCCCCCTTTACGGGGGCTGCTTCACAGGACTTGTCACTAGTTGGTTGCTGGTCTTCTGTTGTTTTTTGTTTCTTTTTATTTTTAACTGCTCAAACATCTCAGGGTCCTTTCACCATGCCTCTGCAGTTGTGAACCCCTGTGGCTATAAATGTAAGTTGGCAAGAACATCTTTTTGTACATTTAGGAGCCTTGTTGCAAGTTTGTTGGTAGTGTTGGGTATCTTCTTCTTCACAGCCTTCACAGTAAGACTGTCAAGTTTGTTGCCTTCTAACACCACCTCCTTTAGCATGTCCTTCACCTTTTGGTTGACCTCCTTGATTTTGGCCACCACCACATATAATTCCTTGATAATCACCTCCAATTTTGACATGTTTTTCTTGTTCTTACCCCAACCCTTTTTATACCAGTAAAATATCCCAATACACTATATCAATTCTATTGTATCTAATAGAGATTTAATAAATTATCTGATTTTAATATCTATTTTATTAGCTTTAAGTAATACTATTCATTTGATATTGACATCTTGTATGTTTTTTGTATATACCAACCCATTCATAGTATCATGAACAGCATATTTTGTTCAAGTACATGTTTTGTCCAAGTAAAACATGATTTGTTTTTAAATCAGTATGCCAATTTCAACCCAAAGTACACATTTATTAAAAGGTAGCCACATTCACTGGTTATATGTAGATCATATATTCTAGAGATATATGTGGTGAGATAGATTATTTTTATTATTTTTATTGTTTTCTATTATAACTTTAATATATTTGAAGCGCTACAGTACAGTGAATTTTAAAAACTACAAGTGCTACAAACCAGCCAATTGGAATGGGAGTATATGTGTTGGCTAAGTGTTTGGCTCAGACCAGACACAAAGCCACCACATGTACTCCCATTCCAATTGGCTGGTTTGTAGCACTTGTAGTTTTTAAAATTCACTTTACTGTAGCTCTTCAAATATATTAAAGTTATAATAGAAAACAATAGAATTAATCATTATTAAGGTAGCCAAATTTAACTTATGGCATGATAAAAATCAATCATCACTTTATTTCAATGTATATTATATATTATAACAATAAAAATATGTACAGTAGTTTTAAAAGCTATGGCAACAAGTGAAAAAAATTCAGATTTAAACAAAATGAACTCAGATTTAAACAGAATTAATTTTAAAGAAATTTATATTGATTTACAATAGATTTGAATTCATTTCAATTTTGTCTAAAGCTGAGTTTATTTTGTTTAAATCTGGATTGTTTTTGCTTATTGCCATAGCTTTTAAAACTACTTTAAAATTTAAACCAATATAGATTAAAAGCCAAAAATTATTGGGGGGCAAGTTTTATTGGGGAAATGGGATTGGACGGGGAAAACTAATTGGTGGGCTGGATTAAGGGGGGAGGACTTGATTGTCTGGGGGGTTGGTGTTGGTCACCTGGGAGGATTAGATGGGGACTAGGGTAGATGGATTGCCTAGAGGTGATTGGTTGCCTTGTTTGGCTCATAGGAATTCATGATGCATTACATCATGCTTGGACTTAGGGAGGACAGCAATTGGCTTGTACGCCAGGGAATTGTGAGGGGGAAGCTGTGGGTCCTTTGGTGATTGGCTGTTGCTAAGAGAATTCAAGGTCATCTTTTTGAACATCTCAGCAACCTTCTGGTGGGTAAACAGCATAGTGTGGTTGTTGGCTGCACCAACCACCTGGCTGAAGGTTGTGGGGTTGCGCCCATGGATGGTGTCTCCAATGTTGAAGAACAACACATTACCCAGGTGAAGATCAGCATGCCAGTCAGGGAAAATAGAGATGTTGTGGTCATCTGCTTTGATCTTCTTATAGGCCACTTCAGTGCACTCCATCTGTCAGCTCAGGAAGATTTTGGCCTTGAAATTAGGCAAGCTCTAGGTGGCAAGCAAATAAGAGAGGAATTTCCTGTACCAGTACCCATTGGTGTAACTGGTTGTTTTCCAGTAAAATACAGTCCCTTTTGGGGAAACTGCAAGGAATGTACCAATCACAATCCCCTCTTTTTTTTTTTATCCCTGGGGCTGTTATTTTTTTCTAAGGAACCATAATCATGGAGCTGTAGTGACAATTTATAGTACACTATAAATATAACATCATCAGAAATTGTGGACAGGCAGCAGGTGATGATGGCACCAATCACAGGGTCACAGGGCAAATCAGAGCCATCATCTAACTCATTTGCCAGCCAATTTTTCAGAATTAGGACATTGACTACAAGCCCATGCATCCAGAGCTGTGAAGTGCAGCTGGCAATAAATATGCCCAGGAGCCTGATTAGGTGGCAAACCTCTGTCAAGTGGAGGTAAGGATCATGTTGCATAAGGTCAAGAATTAGGTGATGTGCCTTTATGATCTGGGATCCAATCTGCTTCTTTGGCTTCTTGGCCAGCTTTACACCACCTCTCTTCAGGAGGGCTCAGAACTCATGTTTTACCACCACCTTGGTGAATTGAAGCCAAGTGGCAATTTTGGCAAAATTTACCTCACTCTGCTTGAGGCTAATAATCTCCTCTACCACCTCAATGGTGATGAATTGCTGTTTTTAGCATACTTGATGAACAAGGGGACCCTGATTTGGCAGGGCTTGCTCTGATTGGCCTTAATTCTCAAGCAATGATTGGATAGGGTTAGAGGGGGCCACAGTTTCCCAGTCTCAAAAATGTGGCACAGGTGCAGGTAGGGCCTGGTCTTGGGGAGCACCATGTTGGCTATCAGAAAAGCCACCCATAGATGGGGCTGGTGACACATATAACTCACCCTCCTCATGACTTGTATTGAATTGGGTGTACACAGGAAACACGGTGGTTGTGCTCCCTTGCTCAGTAGCCTGATCTTGGAGCAGCTTCTGGTACTGCTCTTCAACAACGTCAAAGTTATCTTCACTGGTGAAACTCATTTTAAAAAACAATTAAAATTCTATTAAAAACAGAAAAGCAAAGAATTTCTAGAAAATTAATTTTATTTAAGTGTGTTCCCTTTTTGAGATATTCTCTCAGGTGTAAATGGCCAAATTTAGAAGTGTGTACATTGAAAATAATGCTGTAGTTCCTGAATATATTTTGGTGGATTCACTCCTGAAATCCACTATTTCCAATTCAAGTCCCAAAAATAATCAATATTTTCAAAAAAAATGAGTTCTTTTGTGTTTGAGTTCATCACTTTTGTGACTGAACCTCATGTGTTCTCTGTGTGTATCATATTTTCTACACACTCATTATCAAACTTGATGTAGAATGATTCAGTAAGTGACTGGATTGTGTGCATTTTGAATTTGAGTTCCATTTGTTTGGTATCTCATTTTTGGAATTTGATATTTGACTTTATTTTCATTGTATGATTGACTATTTTTGTTTTCTGGCTCTAGATAAATGGAAGCTTTATTGAGTAAATTGACCTTAAACTGGTTCCAGTTGAAATTTGTTTTTTGATTGAGTTCATGCATTGTAAACTGACTAATATATGTTTATCTCAATAGGTTTGAAAACTACTGTATGTATACAATTATGTTAGTCCAGGTAAACTAGGGCATGTTTACTGATGTGTGGAGCAAAGACCTTGTTCATAGAAGTAATAAAATTTGAGGGTGCATTTTTACACCAAAGTTGATGACAACACATTTGTATGATCATAATTGGTACAAAAAACAGTCTTGGGGATGTCTTATTTCTTGATGCATGTCTGCTTATAGTCTAAAGTGGGATCTATTTTAGAGAGCATTGTGGCTCCACCTAGAGCAACAAAGAAGTCATCCATCAGTGGTAAGGGGTACCAGTTTTTGATGGTGGCTTTGTTTAGGGCCCAGTAGTCAGTGACCAGACACAGGGATCCATCCTTCTTGGCCACAAAGAATACATGCAGCACCAAAGGGAAATTTTTGAAAGTATAATGATCCCTTTCTCCAGGACCTTCTTGAGGTAAGCCCATAGGGAGTTGTCCTTGTTGGAGTTAAGGTGGTATATTGTAAAGTTATGTATCCCCTTTGGGCCTCTACTTTGATCCTCACCAAATGCTTGGGGATCTCTGCCAAATTATGCCTGGATATTTATCAAAAGATTTACTAAAAAACCCCCAAAAAAGGTTCTCATATTATTACTTGTAGAATTAGTTTATAGATGTTCTTACTTAACCCACCTAAGAGACATCTCTGGTTAATTATCATGTGCAAGAGAAGCCAGGAGAAGTGGTAAATGTATCCAAGACAGGTTCCTTAACTTTAGTTGAGTCAGTTTTTCTTTGATTTTGTCCATTTGAAATTATCCAGATTTTCCTGCCTCAATAAATGCATTAATACTCTCTCATATCATTGGTCAATAAGTTTTGACATTCAAACCCCCACAAAAATTTCATCCTCATCTCTTTAAATGAATGCAAGAGTTGTAAAAGACCTTGCTCCATCATTCTTTAACCTAATAAAGTTTGAAATTTGTTATTAGTGCTGGCCATTTGGTTTTGTCTGATGCTTTTGGTGTTCATTTAATTCCTTCCTCCCCCTTTGGCCCCTAGTAATTGTTAGCAACAACCAACAGATTGTTGCTGAAACTGCAATTTTATTGTTGTCAAGAGCTAGGTTTTTTCTTAATAACCTGCTCCCTAATTCTCACATATATGGGCTGCACCTTGGGTACAGCACCCTTTAGTTGTATGAAATGTTGGATTTGCTTTTCAGGGGAGACCTGTGTAAAAATTACTCAAAATTTTCATGGTGTTTTGCAATGGTTTCTTGGTCCTGCATGGTGAAAGTCTCCTGCTTGTCCTATAAGTGGATAATCTCATACTGAACATGTGTTCCAATTGATGGTGTAAGTTCTTCTTTTCTGCTTGTGTTTCAGTTATTCACACAAAATACATGGTTCCTTAGTAGCTTGTCCACAGTGTAAGGGTATATTTGGTGGTTCACTCCTTCACACTTGATGATCAAGACTGAGGTGAAACAGTCTCATTGGGATTATTTTATCTCAATCAATCTAGACCAAGCACCACATCAAATCTGGGAAAGTCAATGCCTGGCACTTAGATGGTGGAGTAGAGATTTTACAGAGCAATAAAAAATTAGGCAGTCTCCTGGGTGACATAAATGTGATGTTCATCAGCTAATACTATGCTCTTAATATTCAAAGGACTAGTAGTTAGTTTTAACTTGTTACAAATTTGCTGTTAACCAAGGTTCAATCTGCGCCTGAGTCTAGAAGTGCTGAACCAGGGTAACTTTGAAAGAAGAAAGGATATGTCATGAGTTTATTTGGGTTCCAGGCAATTATGTAGATTAAAGGGTTTATGGATAGCTTCTTAATCATGAGACATTGATTGGCCTCTTCAGGTTGATATTTCTCATTATGAAAGTCATATGAAAGCTGGGGAGAGTTTGGCTTGTGTATTGCTCTCTCCAAGATTTTTCCTCATCCTGTTTGCCCTGGGTGGTAGTAAATCTGAAATAAGTACAATTGTAATGGCAATTTTTCCTGTTGTTATGACAGTTGGATTTCTGAAGTTGGTTGTTATTGCTGTTACCAGGTGGAGGATTACTGGAGTGTCCTGGGAGATGAGAGGCATTAGGCCTTTCTCTTTTCCCAGTCTGCATCCTGTGTAGTGTGTTGGACATTTTTTCTGCTTTCTCTGCCTTGTAGTACAGGATTTAGAGGTTGGTCACTTGGTCTAAGTTAACCTGTCTCATTGCATAGGGTTTGAGGGTGTTTTGGTACATAAGGTGTGTTACAGGATTGTAAAAGGCCATTTATAAAGGGGCACATAGGCACAATTTCTTTAGGCTCTTGTTAATTATTTAACTGTACCAGTTTGTGTTAAGTTCTTAGCTGGTGGATAATCATTAGGAAAGTACCCTTCATTAAAAATCTGACCAAAAAGTCTCATTTGAAGGTCTCCTAGTATTTTTCTATATGGTCCTTGTATCACTTGTTGCACCAAGTGCCTGCATTGTGGGTCAGGAAAACAGAGATCTCTACAATCCAGAAGCAATTTGGACACTCCATATGTGTCAGCTTATTCTGGGCAGAGTGGATCCACACTGTAGTGCTGTTGTTGTTGTTGGCTTCTGAAGGCAACTCCAAGGAAGCACTGCAAAGTCTCTGGGCCATGTATGCATGCATTATGCTCTTATCATTGGTTCAATTTATGGACAAGGGTGTTTGGAAGATACTTTGTGTTGACAGGGCATTGAAGGCAGAAACTGGAGATTAACATGTTCTGATAAAAAATGTGTCCTTCTGGTATTTCTGTTCCTGGCGTGTAGGGTGTCTAATCCAAGGGGAGCCCAGACATGACTCTTTTGTATATTTGTTGACCATATCAATTATGGGCAACAGGAGGAATGTTGAAAAGAAAGGTGGGATGGAGAACCTATCTGTTCTACCAATGTTTTAAATTTGCTGTATTAGCAGAGTTATACAAGGAAAATGATTGAAAACTAGATAATTATCTTTATTGAGATATGAGAATTATATAGTTGGGGTGAATCATTATAAGAGAAAAAAGATTCAAACAATAAATCAGTTGGATTGGGCAGGGGTGGTGTGATTATTGTAATAAATGAAGCGCTAAATTGAGATATCCACCAAGCTGGGATGTTTGCTAGCTCTTGTTAATTTGTTTAGTGATTCAAGCTGACTTCTGTGTTTGGCTACAAGTCACAGGGAAGTTGGTTTGGTGGTCACAGAGCCTCTTCTGTGGAACCTTGCTGGTGAGTCAACCCCGCAGCTTTGACACCAAATCTTGTGCTAAGTCTGCATCAATTGATCTCTCATTAGCCCTGGTGTCTACAAAGGCCTTTATTTGATGAGGGATCTCATCAATTTTGACCAAAACAAGGGTAAACTTATCAGACTGGGAAGAAGTGTTTATTTGAGCTAGGGAGATTGTTGCAGCATTCTTCTTGGGAAAGTATCTAGTTAATTGGCCTGTCTTGTGGCAATGGAAGCAAAGCCCCTCACAGTAGTATCTCTGAAGCTCCTTGCAGGTCATACCAGTATGTTCAGTGTAGGGGTTCTGCTAGGGTGGGATTAGGTTGATCCAGCATTCTCTTAATTAATTTCAAGGCCTTTGATTAGGGAAATGAGTTCATCTAGGCTAAGAGAGGGCAGGTAATGCTTCAAATATACTTAATGGCTAGATTGGCTCCCTTGAAGAATATAATAGCTACTATTTTATTCTCAAGCTTGAGTGTGGGTCTTGAGTTAGAGAAACTTGTCAATGTATGCTTTGATTGGGCAGGCTTCTTGTCTGATTTCTAACAAGAAGCTCAAGATATAATAATTAGTATTGTGGTCTTATGCTTTGGCCATCAGTTCTGCTTCAAACTTGACATAGTCAAGGCAGAATTATACGTCCTCAGATGTAGACTTTTCAAATCAGTTGAGGGCATCTCCCAAGAGCATGAAAGCCACATAAAGAACCTTCTCCTTATCACTAAAGTAGGATGGAGCATTTTCTTGGAAGTGTAGGTGAAGTACTTGCATGGTGCATGCCGTGAATTTTGGTATTAAGATATCTCACTATGATATACTTAGTGCTAATTTGATCCATATATGCAATACCATTGATGCTATTGAGTTGGGCTTAACCAATATTCTAGAATATCAACGTTATTGAAGTATCACACTCTTGATGCAAAACTACCCTAGAAAGACTTATTCTGCTTTGAACCAATCTTCAGTACTTCTAGAGATACAGAAGTGTTTGTGATTCTATTATTGGATAATAATCCATTGTTTCTCTTATCAAGCTCTAAAACCAGTGCCTGCCTTGTTGAGCTCATATCTCTAAAACTAGGGACTTAAACCTTATTTTGAGACTTATCCATTATCACCTGATTTCTTTAGATCCCTCACATTATATACTAGGGTCAATAGAACCTTTCCTGAATGTTCACATGTGTCAGGATTCCAGGCATAGGCGGAGGCATTAGGTGACTCTGGACGGTGTACTGCCAGCCCAGTGGGTAATGCCCATCAAAGAATGGGTGCTAACTTGATAATATAGGATAGAGATTGCCCAAGAAAAGACCAGGGCCTGGAGTTGGGCACCATAGTGTCTACCATTCCTGTTGAAATAATGTAGAGTACTCCAAACAGCTGAGTGGATGTGGTCTTGGCAGCGGTGGGGAGATCCATTGGGCGGTTGGCTGCGGGGTTAAGGGCAGAGTCATGGGGACAAAGTATGCAGGCAGGTAATTGCACTTGTCTTTGAACAATAAGGGCAGCACCTTGTACCACTTTCCTTTATGTCCTATGTATTTGATCTCTCTAGTCCTTGCCAAGGGATTGGCAATGAGGATGGTCTCCAAGTTGTACTCCAAGTAGGCAGGGTTGGGTGGGTATTTGGTAAAATTCACAGGTCCAAAGGGGGCTCTAGGGGAACGGTATAGTGCCTGATGTGGGTTAGCAGGTTGGTCTCTGGAGGGGGCGGTTGTCTGATTGTTTACTTGGATGGAGTTGAGATGAAAGATCACTAAGACTAGATAGGGTAGGATTTGTTTGAACCAAAGGTTCATAAAACTTTATTATCAAAAATGATAATGGGGTGATCCCCACACTGCCAAGGTTCTTATACCAGGTGGTTTTGCTTCTTTGTTTCTTGCAGACTTCAGGTCTGGGGACAGTTCACTGGCAGGGCTTGGTCCGTGGCTTCTGGTTTTGCAGGCAGCAGATCCTAGTTGTGCTTGCTCTGATGAACAGAAGTGGCAATGCATTGTTCCACTACTACTGTTCACCACATCACCTTGTGACAGTCCACATTTTTGGTGGTTTGCAGGCAGGGCTAATGTTGGCCAAGCAAAAGTTTGATTGCTTGTTGCAGGTAGAGGCCTAGTAGGTAACATAGGACTACTAGGGGTAAGTAAGGTGAGCCTAGTAGGTAACATAGGACTACTAGGGTAAGTAGGGTGAGCCTAGTAGGTACATAGAGCTACTAGGGTAAGTAAGGCCTGGCTGGTAGGTAGCAAAGGACTACCAGAGGCAGATGTTGCCTCCACCCAGCAGAAGATATTGGCTGCTTTGGGCTATAGTTCTTCACCTAGCAGGGAACTGTGGATGCAGAAGGGTGAAGGCTGAGATAGCAAGCAGGGAACTTTGTCTGTCTGGGGGGAGAAGGTTTTGGACCCCTGGCAGGTAACACAGGCTGCCAGGGAGGGGAAGAGCTCTGAGGGCTCTATGTACCCTAATACGCTTACAGGAGGTATGTGAGAAAGCATCCTACCTAACAGACTGGTAGGGTGTCCTTGTTTATGCCCCTATGGGAGCTTTGGGGGAGAACCCAAAGTGAGCATTAGAGGGTATAGATTTGCTTGGAGGTGTCACCAAGGCAGTTTGCTTAGGGAAGCAGCTGCAGAACTTGGTGTGATCAGGCCTCTGGGAAGTAGAGCTGATTACTCTGCAACTGAAAGCCCAGACTTAATCACTTGGGTGAGTAAAAACAACAACATAGGCTCTGAGGATCTATGGTTGGATGGCCTAAGTGGAATGCCACTTGCAAGGGCCCAGTCAAACGCCAGTTCAATGTAGACTCATGCCTGGGTCTACAAGTCTGGTAACAGGGACTGAGATAAAGAACTAAGGTGGTCCACGGAATTAACAGAGAAGACTAGTGAGAGGGGCTGTTTGATCACAGTGGAGGCTAGTTGATGGACTGTTGATTCATATTGAATTGTGGGAACCAAGATGGTTCATTGTGCAGAGGGAACTAAGATGGTTCCTAGTGAGGATAAGTGGAAGGGCTCAAAGATCATGATGCAGAAGTAGCTGGTCATGATAAAGGAGTAGCCAGAGGACTGATAGGCTGTTTAATGACTGGTCTGAGCTGTTGGAAGACTGCAATGAACTGTTTAGAGAATAAGGCTAAAGATCTGGAAGATGTGGTTGAAGACCATGATGCAGGATTAGCTGATAATGATACAGGAGCTGGCTGAAGGATCAGAAGATTATGATGAAGAACTAGTGATCCGGAGAAATGAGCCAAGATTTTGCCAAATTGATTTGCCAAAGTGGGAAGATGTGGAATATTTTGCCTTGGTTTAGTATTAAAATCAAGAAGGAATGCGGATAGAAGTGTGGGTAGGATATTTATTTATTAAGTTCCTAGGATAGACAAAGGTATGTTGCTATGAGAGCGGGATACAAAGTTGTTTTGGTGGGACATTTTCCTTGGATTTTACTATAGTTGGAAATATATGGGAAAATTTTTGAAGAGGTCCAGAAAGAACAATTTAAATAGTATTCTACTATTTAAATGGGTTTAGGTTGAATGCAGGAAGAAATGGTGCTGGAATAATGGACCAGTTATTGCTTTGGTGCGCAAAGAGTTGTCAATTTGAGTGGTTTGAGCTGTGGAAATTATTTTCATAGTTGGATCCCAGTGGAACTTCAGAAATGGTCTATTTCTGCGCTCTGCATTCATTGGTTAAGTTCTGGTAGGTTTCCTGATGAAAATGATTGGTTGGAAGCCAAAAGCTTAAAGTATAAGCAAGGAAATAGTGAATTAATACTTTAAGCTTTTGAGAAAGTAAGTATGTAAGCTTAAGTTATTATAGGAAGAAGTGAGCGGCAATGGTTTAAGCTTCTGAAGAAAGCCATTTTGAAGGCGGAACTGTTGGGAAAAGGACACTATAAGAAGGTGGCTGGCTGGATAGTTACAGGGACTTTTGAGGTCTTTTGGAGGTCTTTCTGTGTCTTTGATGGGATCTTTCTGAGGCTTTTTAAGTTTCTGCCCAAAGATTTTTGGAAGCCTTTGATCACCAGCAGGAGCTTGGTTAGAGCTGAAGCCCAAGATAACAAAGCAGGAGCCCAAGAATAAGAAGATGAATCCTAAGTGTGGCGCAGAAGTCTGATTCCAAGGAGCCAGAGTCCAAGTTTAAGGAGCAGGAGTCCAGGTCTAAGGAGCAGGAGTCCAAGACTAAGGTGCAGGAGTCCAAGACCAAGTACAAGGAGTCCAATATATTGTTGGAGGACTCCAAGTATTGGCAAATCCATATTGTTTCCTTGACCCCCCAGGTCCATATACCAGAAGGTTTCTAAGGGAATCTTTCTTCTGAGAGTGAATAAAAGCCCATTTTGACCCCTATATATATTTCTGAGATACATTTTCCCTTACTAGAGAATGACAATCCCTTCCAGACGGTCCCTGGCTACAATCCAGGACACAATTTGGGGACTGGTGGACAGGAACCCCACACACCTGAGCAGTCAAACCGTATTACCAATTCTGGACTGGAGGCTGGCATTAGCTGATGATCATTGGTGGGACTGGCAGGAGGCCTTGTTGTAACCTCCTTTAGGCAAGCTACAACTTCAGCATAGGTCTGGGTCTTTGGTGGAATGTAATTGATAGCAATATGATGTCCATTTGGGGAATTGTCCTTCAAGAGTCTGGCAGGTCTTGGAGTAATTTGACAACTCAGGTCTGCAACTTAACAAGTTGGCGGGTTCCTGTCCATTTTGTGTGACTCAAGTAGCCTTTGGAGAGGTCAGGGTTTGATTCTGGGGTTTTCAATGTTAATTTTGAACCTCCAGTCTTGAAACTTGGCAGGTTTCTGTTCCTCCTGGTTGGGGCAAGGTATCTCTGGCGGTCCAGGGTTTGGCCCAACTGGCAGTCTGGCTGGCTCTCATCTATCCTGGTCATACCAAGGCTTTTTCTGAGACCTGGGGTTTGATTCCCAAGTTTTTAAAACAGGTATTGAAATGTCATTCATGACATCATCCCCTTCCTTCCCAGGGGTCCTTTCCTTCCTAGCCTTCTTCTCAAGGTATTGTTGGATGACTTGTGAAGAATTGTTGATCAGGGATTGTGGAAAGCCTAATTCATTAGGAAATCAATGACAATTGATAAGAGCCAATCAATTACCCTTTAGTAAATAAAATCATCAAAAGTACATTAATAAATGTACATTTAATGTTCATGACATTGTAACCAATGATTAATTATACCACACCACCGCCACTCTCAATACTGAACGCTGCAACGCCAGCAACATCAGAAAATTGAGCCACAACATCAACATTAATTATTCTTGGCACCAGAACACCGCTTTAGTTTACATCAAGTGCCAGGATGTCAGCTTAATTAATTGCAAGCGCCAGAGCGCCACAATAATTATCATCAAGCGCCAAGACGCCAGCTTCAAGAGGGAATAACACCAAGGCGCCAGGGCTGATTCAAATGGTCAATTTGACTCTTAGTTAGAACTGGATATAAAATTGATTGTATATCTTAAAAAATCATTGATTAATGTGCTGGCAGAGGGTGTCCTTGTGCTAGGCATTGCAGGATTGTGCCCTAAAATAGAAGGTTGACTCTTTTTCCGTCAACCCAACCAAGACTATACAGTGCGCTGGAATGTCCTAGAAGACATTGCCAGTGACTAATGATTAATAATATGAGAATGCCCCTATATAAGGTGTTGGCAGTAAACACCAAGGGGCAGAATTTGAACCTACTTGTATAGGATTAAATAAAAGTTATTCATTACAATTCAATTGGTCTAATTTCTTTTGAATCCTCAAATTCAAAGGCATGCAGTGAGTGTGTGCCCCTGCCTCCCAATCCTTCTGTTGAATCTGCTGGCAAACGCCATTTTTCAACATGTGGTGCTCACTACAGGGGCACCACACACTCCAACCAACTCTTTTCCTCTGTGTCTGATGTGCTGCCATTCATCCCTAAAGACTTAACTGGATTTGGGGAACACCATTTGGTAATAGAAACCAGTGACGTCAAGAGGTACCAGCTCTTCTAACAGCAAGAGGATATTATCAACATGGAATACTTGCCTGTACTCCCCTCCTGCCTCTATACAGAGGTCCTGGTGGTACCTCTTGCCTTCCTTACTCAGGTCAATTGTCAAGACTTAGCATTGGTGGCATCTGGACTCTTCCTTGGGCATCAGCTTAGCCAGGAGCCCACCAAAATCTATTTGCCTCTCTTCCAACAACATCCCCAGGCCCAACGTCTTATGACTGTATTCTGCAGTTACTTGGCAACAGACAAAGGGAACTTAGAGCGCTTCCCCATCATTAAGAAAGTAACAAAAAATCTGCAAGGATTTGTTCATCCTGCACTACACCAGTTGCTAGGTGTACAGGCGTGCCATCACCTGGAGCTTTGGGACCTGGTAACATACACCAAGCGCTAGCACCACTACCAGGACTGGTTTGTGCGGCAACTGGGCTCCGGGTTTGAGGAATTTAGAGCCTACGCCCAGGCTAATAAAGAGAACCAGGCCATTCTGGCCCAACAGGTGGAGGATCTCACTCACCAGCATGAACGTCTGCCTGGTCAATGTGATGGAGTCAATCCTGAAGAATTTTAGGATGGGACCTGTATGAGCACAAGACGTTACCTGTCATTTAATAGTCATTGAGCAATATGTAGCAAGTGCCAATACAGACAGAAGTACCTTAGACAAAATCCTTGCTAAGCTTGGCACCTCCTTGAACCAACAAGGTGGTTGCCTACACAATCTGGTTGAGAAGGTTGACAACAATAAAGCCAACATTGATGAGGTATGACACCTGGCCTGGCAAGAGGCCAAGGAGGCAAGCAATGTTGCCAATGCCGCTAAGGCTGAGGTAATGGCGCTTTGGGACAACTTCACTCAATACAATGACCATATCAAAGAAGCCATTCAAGAGGAGTCTGCCCAATTGCTCCAGGAGTTCCTGATGCAGCTCTTTAACCAACCTCCCAACAACACTGTCATCAGGGAGCACAGTTGCTCAGAACTTGATGAGATACATCGTCAGGTGGAGAAACATTGTGGTCTCAAATAATGACCTATTTTTAGAAGTAAAATGAGCAAGTGACAAAGGAGAGCAGAGCATTGCTTCCCTTAAGGCCAAGCTTGAGGAATCTACAGGTTGAGATGAAGGGGCATGGTGAGCAGTATGCCTTGCATAGTGCATCCCTGGAGGTCTTCTGCAAGGGGATGGTCCAATGTGTGTGGTTGATTGAGTGCCTCTGCTTGTCTCTAAAAAGTGCAGTAAAAGGAGATAGCTGATCTTTGGGCTGAACTTATGGACTCTAGATGCCACTGTATCAACCAGGATTTGAGAGGGTCTGGTATCCCTAATGTACCATCTGGGGAAAGTGCTACCTTACAGCCCACTTTCAGCTCAGTATACAATGACAGGGCCACCTCCTCTTCTTCAGGCCACCAGAGCCTACCCCAAGTCTTTGCTGTTCCCTCAACGGCAGCAGAGACCCCCCAGGCATCTAGGGATAATGGTCCTGCTGGGGGTTCTTGGACAAACTTCTTTGACTGCAGTTGCTGTAAAGAGTCCCCTCCCTGCTGTTGCTTTCAAGATGAGGTTCCCACACACTTCAAACCAATGAACCTCCTGAAGTTCAATCCCAAATGCAATGTTTATACCTTCATCCGCCTTTTCAAGATGTCAATGTATGGGGCTAACAACCAGGATAAGGCCACCACCCTCCTCAACCAATTGAATGTGGCAAGCACAGATCTTATCATCCCTCACATGCTCTGAGCACAACTGGTCATATGCAGCGGCCAAGAATGCGCTACTTTACAAGTTTGGGAGCATTTCTTGGGTTACTGAGAGAAAGAATGAGTTCCTAATAATCAGCTTCAAGAAGGACAAGACTATTGCTGATTTTGCAGACTGGTTCTATCTTGAGGCCCAGATTCTTATGGGCTCAGGATTGCTGACAGTTCATGACGTGCACATAGCCCTACATGCAGCAGTGAAACCCTATGAGGTGCTATACCACACACTCATGCCTGCTTTCCAGGATAACTGTACCCTGGATGGTATGGTATGGTACTTGCGTCAGTGTGGCAACACGTTTGGTCTCCCCAATGTCAGAACTAAGCCCTGCCCTGCTGCCAATTTCCTAGGATATTTGGAGGTTGCACCAGCACTAACAAGTTTGTGCCCAAGACTGATATCACCAAGGTGGTATGTCATTGCTGCAATTGGAAGGGCCACTACGCTTCCAACTGTAACTCAAAGACTGGCATCCATCTGCTGCCTCCCTTAAAATCCAGCTTGCAGGGAAAAGTCAACGTGGAGTAGAGGAGGAACTCTCTACTTCCATGCAACCAATCAACGTTCCACCCAACCTTCTCTTCACGCCCAACACTGGTTTCTCAGGGAATGCGCTCCATCAAGTCCTTGTAGATGATGTGCACATAGTACAGACCTGCTCTAAAGTCCAAGCCTCTCAGGAGGCCACCAAGGAAGGGCAACAGCGCCCATGTTGAAACTAAAAATGTTTACAGTGTTCATGTTGACACTATTTTTGACATGTTCACTGTTCACTGTTGACTCAAAGCTCAAAATCTCCTATGTTTTTTGCTAGTTGTGCTAGCTTAATTTTTTAAAGCGTTCAGGGGTGCAAACCCAGAAAACACGACAAAATTGTGGCCATTTCAACACAATTTAACATTAATCTTGATCAAAAATTTGATTTAACTAGATTTTTTCTTTACGTTAACTAATAAAAATTAGTTTATTTTTTATTTGTTTTCACAACTTAAAAGTGTCAATGTCAACACTTTTTAAGCCAAACTTATTTTTTAATAACAAAACTGAAACATCTACAATAAAAAAATTAAGTGTGCATTTAAAAATATTTTTTATTAAAGTAATATAAAGAAAAAGACATTGCACATACAGTAGATTGTTAAAATGTCCATCTTATAAATATATGTGGCACTTATTATGGCTTTAATATCATAAATGGATTGGTGGCTAACAGGGATCCAATAATTTAAGCGTGAGTTACTATGTAATTTACTATAGAATTTATTATTGAAAATAATGTTGACACTCAGAAATGTTGTTTATTTACTTGTGATCATCCACTGAGGTGGAGTTAAGCAAATTAGAGTGGTGCAGTTAAGCTTAAATTAATATGTGACCTCATATAAAGAATGTTGTAAGTGACGTTGTTGACACTTTACCCTTTTCATTACTGAATACAACTTTCTTAACAACTTTCAATATAAGCGCAATGGTAAAATATCATATTCCCACTACCCAAATATAATTTTTAATAAAGAAATAAAGAGCCTTGATACTTTTTTAACTTATTTTTATATGTTTTTTTTTAATTTTATTATGTGAACAAAAATACACAGGAAACAGTTAATTTTTTGCTAGCCCGCATAAATTTAATTAAGCGCACTATGAAAAAACATAGTAAATTTTCAAAAAAAATGTTGAGAGTGACAATGTTGTCAAAAATAATTTCTACAATTTTTCTAATCAACAGTGAGAATTCAGCTTTTTTTACTAATTGTCACTCATAATGTTGACGCTTTTCATTTCTGACAGAAAAACTTTATGTTTTATATAATAAAATCATCTGAAATTTTAACATGTTGTATTTTTAACTTTCCTTTTTCATATTTTCTAATTTTTAAAATAAAATAAATTTATAAAGAAAATACTTTCATATAAAATTCTTAGCTTTTAACTTGTTATTTATAACTTTAATAAAATTAAATATTATATAATTATTTTTTACCTTTTAAATGCCAATAAAAGCCATATAAAGTTTCATTTTTATATATTATGTTTTTTAAGTTGTTTTGTTTGTTTTTTAAATACATTGCTTTATTTTAAGCCCTTTTAATTATTATTTTAGGACAAGAACACCTCTAAGCAGCCCAAAGGAACCAAGCATCCCTCTAAGCCCACCAAAGCCACCAAGAAGAAGTCTGTATCATCAAAGAAGGGCACTCCCAAGCCCTCCCCTGAGCCCTCTCTTGAGAAGAGCCCTGCTCACTCCACTGGGGGAGAGGAAACTGATGGTTCCCTTACAGATCACAGTTTCTACAACTTGGCTTCAGATGAGGAGCCAACCAAGAAGCGGTGCCAGGCCAAAAAGACCCCACCCAAGGATAAGTCTCTTGCACATGAGGAGCACCAAGATAAGCCCCCTTCTGCTTCCCCACCACCACCAAACTCCCCCCTTCAAGTTCATCTGGGGATGATACCAAACCCTGCCCCAATATCTCCCTGGCTTCTGCCATGCTTCTGCTGGCCCCTGGGACCCTCTGTTGGCCCACAATATCTGCAAAGTTGACAGGAAGTTTAAGGTTCCCTCTTCCTTGCCTAAGTATTTTTCTATCATGAGTGTCAAAGGTGGGCCAGCCATGGTGGCCAACGGTTACATCTTCTCATGCAATAATGCTAACCAGGGCTTCAAGAGCCAGCAATATACCTGTGAGGACTGCTCCTTCCCAGTGCGGCTGAATACTGAGGGCTGGGACATGGTACAGACCATCAAAGGTGAACACACTTGTGTGATGCCCAACACAATATTACCTGCCTTCTCAAATGGTATCTGGTGCAGGTCATGCCCACCTCAAAGGACCTTTCCCCAACCCAGCTGGCTGTGCTTGCATGCAGGTACCTCTCCCCCACCAACCTCAAGAGGGTGCCAACCCACACACAGTTGGTCAATTTTGTGAGTGATAGGTGCCAAGCCTCAACCCTCCTGGCCATGAGCACCACCACCATTGAAGACCTGGTCTTTTCCAATGCCCTCAAGACAACTGAGGATGGAGAGATGTTCCTGCTTCATGACAATGGGTAGGAAGTGGAGGATAGGATCATTGTCTACACCACAACCCAAAACCTGTAGCAGCTCAATACTGCTACCACCTGGCTGTGTGATGGCACATTTTCAACCTTCCCAATCATCTTCAAGCAGCTTTGGGTCCTGCATGGGCAGTTCAATGACCTTGTTATCTCTCTTGTGTTCTTCCTCATGCCTGGTGTCAATACAGAAGTCTACACCAGAGCATTTAAAATTGTCTAGGAAGCTTTGAGCTCCCTTCCCACCAACCAGCTCCCCCCTCTCACTCACGCCACCAGAGCAAACCCTTCCTCTGCCAAGAAGGATGAGTCCATCCTAGCTGCAGAGCAGCTAGCTCATGCACGCTCACTTGGGCCAAAGGTGATCATAATGGACTTTGTGCAAGCTCAGTTCCAAGCCTTTGAGGCCACCTTCAATGGAGAATTTTTGGGTTGCTTCTTCCATTTTAGGCAGGCCCTCATCAAGAATCTCAAGAGCAAGAAGGAGCTTTTTGACAATTATCTTAATGATGGTAAAGGGAAGTGCTGCTTTGTCATCACTCAGTTTGCTGCCTTGGCTTTTGTGCGGCCAGAGCATACTGGGCTTGGCTTTGAGGCCCTCCTGGAGGATGCTTACGTGAAGAAGCACTCCATCATTTTCAAGGGTTACCTTGAGTACTTTGAAAAGCAATGGGTAGGCAAGAAGGTGACTTCCTGGAGAGGAAAGAGCGGGGCCACTGCCCCTTGGAATTGCCAGGGCACCTGCCTCAAGGGGGAGATGAAGACTAACTCCAGCCTTGAGGTTTGGCACAAGCACTTGAAGACCAAGTTTGGGTCCAACCCCAAATACAACAAGTTCTTTGCCAAGCTACAGGAGGAGCAGGCCAGAAATGTCTCCAAGTTTTGCAGCCTGGCCAAATGGGTGGCCCCCAATAAAAAGAAGAGTAAAGAGCAGGAGTACTAGTAGGCATTGAAAAAGGTGGTGAAGAAGAAGTATAAGGTGGCAGAAATAAAAAAATACCTTGAAGATGTCGCAGCTGCTCTTGCTGGTGGGTTTAATTGGCCTAATAAACTTTGCTTTGCTTTTCCTGGATTGTTTTTACTTTTGAATTTTTATATTTTTAATTTTTTTGGATATTAATAATCTTTTTATGTATAAATGGTAAGTTTCAGATACAGTTTCAATGTGGTTTTGTAAGAAATATCTTATATTTTGTTAATTTATCTTTAAGGCATGAGATTTTTCAGTTGTGTTTATATAAAGTATAATAAATTTAAATTAGAATTTTCTTATATTTATTATTTATTATTTATTATTATATATAAAATATCTTTACTTTTTGGTTCATTGGAATTTTAATTTTTTGTAGGAATAAATAATAATTTTATAATAAAAAGTGTAATTTACATAGTAAATTGAAAATTAGTTGCTTATATCTCCTTATTCTTAAAACTTATAATAATTTTTTATTGCATTATTGAACTCTCTGAGGTCATTTTAGTATAATAAAGTATTTAAAAATATACTTTTTATATTAAAAATGTTCAGGGTAAAGTGTGCCATTACTTAAAAAAGTGTTGACATCCAAGAGACGACATTATGTAAAACCAGGTTTTCACTTTACTATAGTGTCAACATTAAAAGTGTCAACATGACCACTGTCAACATTTTTAGTGTTAACATGGGCACTGTTGCCCAAGTAAGTATCTAAGCCTTATGCCTGTCAGCTACTAGATAACACTCCTGACGTAGAGCCCCAGCATTCAGGTGACGCCACCCCCCTTAGAGGTGTCAATGTGGCCATTCCCATGGAAACCATGAAGGACCATTGCCCAGAACTATGCAATAGCATTTTCAAGTTCCTATCTACTGCCAATAATTTTGATATCCACTTAGTAAACAAAATAGGTTCTTCTTATTCTGAGTGCAATTATGCTGATATTTTTGTGAATAAGCTCAAAGTGTAGGCCATTATTGACACTGGGCCTCTATAAACATAGTGTCCTCAAAGTTAGTATGGCAAATGGGACTTGCCCCTGGCATTGATCACAGGAAGCAGTATGGCACTGCTGGACTGGACTGTACTATGGCACAAGGAGTATACAGCGCACTTCCCTTACGCTTTGGCTCCTTGGCAGTCTCATCCCCAGCTATAGTGCTACCCAACAAGAACTATGACATCTCAATTGGAACTTTGTTCATGCAACAATATGGAGTAAAAACTGATCTTGAGAATGATGTTCTTGAGATCTTGGGACAGTCTGTACCTCTATACTACAATCAATTGAGCTCAGAAACAGGTAGTCAACCCACTCCCTGTGTTAACCTTGCATATTGTAATGGTGTTTTCCCAGTCAAGTATTGCAAATTGGGACGCTGTGTTAAACTTCTTCCAAACCAGATTGAGGAATATAAAGGTCTACCACTACGCGCTAACTCCTCTATTACAATCCTGGCAGGCATCAGGTACTAATGGACATTGGATTGGATCTACAGATCCCTCAAGGGCTTTACAGAAAAATAGAGACTCCCTGGAATTGCTCTAGACTGGAACCTCTGGTTGCACCTGGTATTGTACTCCCCAATCATGGGCCCATAAGTAGTTCTGCTTGCCAACCTTAATCACTCTCCTGTTGATTTAAAGTGCCATCAAGTAGTGACATACTTACACTTATTACTGGTGGAAGAGGTGATGGAGATACACAACTTTGGTACCCTGGACAAGTTTAAACTCCCTTTGGAAGAAGAGACACTGCCTGTTGTTTGCACAATCATCCCACATGAGCAATTACAAGGGCTCATTGTTGCACAGAAAGATGCAGCTCTTGCATTGTTCAAAAAATACAAGGAAATATTTGCCAAAGACAATTTTGATCTGGGGTGTGCACGCAACACACTCCACCACACTGACATGGGTGATGAGCAACCTATACGCCTTTGCCCCATACAATGCTCTTGTGCCTCTGATGCCTCAGTGGATGTCAAAATTGGGAAGCTAGTACAACTAGGATTATTGGTCCCCTCTAAGAGTCCATGGTTGTCCCCAGTACTTATAGTCAAGAAAAAAGATAGGAGACAATTGTTTTGTCATTGACTATTTTAAACTCAACAATATCACTAAGAAGGACTCTTATCCCCTCCTGCGCATTGACAATGCACTTGACTGCCTGGGAGGCGCTAAGTTCTTCTCAGCAATGGACCTTATATCCGGGTATTGGCAGATAGAATTGCCACCTGAAGAACAGGAGAAGAGCTCCATCATCACCAGTCAAGGTCTCTTCTAACCTACTTGGATGCCACAAGGGCTGTGCAACGCACCAGTTACAGTTTAATGTACCATGGACAACTATGCTCCACAACCTCAAACTAAGCTGTGTCCTAGTCTATCTGGACAACATTAATGTCTTCTCACAAAAATTCTCTGATCACCTTCAGCATCTCAATGAAGTTTTCCGACGCCTAGCAGCCGCTAACTTTAAGGGCAAACCAAGGAAGTGCAACTTCTTTAAGGATCAGCTCAAATACCTTGGCTTTGTGGTTGATGCAGAAGAATTACAACCTCAGCCTTCCAAAGTCAAAGCTATAGAGAAAATGAAGGTGCCATCCAATAAACAGAATGTCCAGGTTTTCTTAGGAATGATTGGTTATTATTGGCGCTTTGTCAAAGACTTCTCAAGAAAGGGGGAGGCCCTCTTCCATTTGCTGAAGAGTGATGTGCAATTTGACTGGACCCTAGTCTGTCAACAAGTCTTTGACACCCTACGCTTGAGTCTTATGAACAAACCAATCCTGATATATCCAGACTTCAGTTGCAAATTCATTGTTCAAACAGATGCTTCACTGACTGCTGTGGGTGGTGTGCTTTCCCAGGTGGACCCCAATGGCAAAGAACACCATGTAGCCTATTGCAGCAGAACCCTGAAAGTCCACAAGTGTAACTATACTGTGACTGAACAGGAATGCCTGGCAGTAATATACACATACAAACAGTTTTGTGTATACCTACATGGTGTTCACTTCAAAGTAATCACAGATCATGCATCATTACACTGGCTCCAGAACTTGAAAGAACCTGAAGGACGTCTAGCACAATGGGCCCTAAAGCTCCAGGCCTATAACTTTGAAATATCACACAGAGCAGGCGTCAAACATCAGAATGTGGATGGACTATCTTGGCTACCAATGGTAGCCCACCTGGCTGATGTCTCTGACCTACTTTATGATAAGATGCTGGCAGGCAACTACCAGGACAGAGCCTTCAGAAGTCCAGTGCACTCTAGATAAGCTGCTTGAAGACACTGAAATTAAGAATGGGTGTATATTGAAACACACTTTAGAAGGAATAAGAATAATGCCCAGACCATCAGAACGGGCTGATCTAATAGTTTACACTCATAAGGCAATAGGACATGTTGCTTTCCAAAAAACGCTTGCACAACTGAAAACCACATACTTTTTGGAAGCCATGGCCTTTGACTTTCAAGAAACACTGAGTTGCTTCAGAGAATGTCAAGGTGGAAACCTGTTCAAAAAACCAACAACCTACCATTTAGCCCAGCCTAACTTTGCTTGGCACACCGTCTCAATTGACATTGTAGGACCCTTGCCAGTCAGCAATTATCACATCAAGTACATCATTGTTGCAATAGACCATCTGACCAAATGGTGGGGGCAAAGGTAGTGCAAGACTTAGGCACTAGCACTATTGCAAAATTCTTACTTGAGCATATCATATTACGTCATGGTTGTCCCCAAGTTATTCTCACTGACAACAGCACCAACTTCACTTCCTACAGAGTGAACAAGCTCAATTAACTTATGGGAATCTAAGGAGTATTTTCAACGCCCTATCATCCTGAGTCAAATGGTATGGTAGAAAGAGTCAACAGAGCCTTAGTAAGCATATTGAGGAAATTGGCTGCTAGCCACCCTGCTGAATGGAACACTTTCCTGCCGCCAGCCATCTTTGCCTACAATATTGCCACTCACTCCTCTACAGGGGAACTGCCATGTTTCAACTCTTGCATGGTAGACACTCTGCTCTACCCCCAATCTTGTACTCCTGTGTTGTGGAAGAAGACACATAGTCACCCCATGTTTATCAGCAAAGGTTAGCTTGTACATTGATTCAATTAGAGCCAGAAGCCTATTCCAATACATTGGCCAAAAAGATAAGGAGCCAAGAAAGGGATTATTCTCAGTGGGCCCCTCTCCAAGAGTTCCAAGTAGGTGACTGGGTGCACTTCCATAACACGCATGGATTTGGCCAAGCACACAAACTGGCCACCCTATGGATAGGACTATTTGAAGTTCTTTCCGGGACGTCCACCAACACCTATACTATTAAGGAGATTAAGGACAGACAAATGATCAACTGTGTACACTCAAAGTTCTTGAGGAAGTTCATAAAGAATTCCTCTTTCAAAGAATAAAGTGATACAGCTTTGAAGAATTAAGTATATGAAAAAGTAAAAAGAAGGACCAAAATAAACAAAACAAAAATAAAAAGTAAATATATATAACAAATAAGAAAGCAAGGCTTTATTGGCCAGATAAACCAAAGGGCAATGTTTGGAGCCAGAAGAGGAGGACTCATTGCCCAGGTTCTTGCTAGGGGTGCTTGCAGAAGGAGCACTGTCTGCGGGAAGATGGGGGATGGAATGACAACTTGGAGTGGAGCAAGGGTATTTTGATGTTGAGAGAGGAACCAGAGGAGCTACCACTTTGTATTCATCATTTTCCATTTGGTTGCGGACAAAGTCCAGGTCCACCAACATTTGACACCAAGCCAATTGAGAATTGCAGGACATACTGGTCCAACTGTCACAGAGGCAAGCAAAGATTACCCTTGCTAACCAGACGTCCCCATTCACCACAAGCGGAGAAGGCAGAGCCTATAGTAAGGCAATCAAGCAGTACATCATCCATGTAAGAGTAGCATGCTGGCAAGGATACTTTGGACTGGTAGGCTAGCCCACAGAAGTGTTCAAGGCAACGCCCTGCAAAACTCATGGCGCCATAAGAACACGCTTTGGGAGGGTACCACATGAAGTGGGCAACAGACACAGCCAGGGGAAGATACAACTGTGGGTTGTTATCCTTCACCGCATGTACAAATAGACGCAGAGCTAAGGAGAAACAACGGGGTGCATTAGCCTAAAGGTCCAGCCCAAGAGTGTGAGGAAGCTCAGAATTGGCAGGCTGTTCCAATGCCCAGATGCAATCAACCTCTCAAGCGTACTGATTGCGCTGAGTAATGGTATAGATGTGCTGCAAGGAAAAGCCACTGGTGTCTCTGGCCGTGACGTGCATACAGAGGTCAACCTCCCCAACTAGTTGCTCTACGTTGTAACTGCTGTGGTAGCAAGCTCCTGACCAAATTGGTGTTACTGCATTGTCTTCAGCAAACAATGCCTGTATGTATACATATAATGTCTCTTCATGATGGCTTATTCCTAACCAATTGATGATGTCAGGGTAGGTGGAGGGCAACTCTTCAGAGTTGCAACAAGCGCAAAGTAACACAGAGGGCGTTGCAAGCAGGGAGGAAGCAGTTTTGAGGACAATATTGTTGGACCAATCTTGTAGATCCTGAAAGCCAAGGCAAGGAAGTCAGATTAGGAGCGCCTCAGTCTCTGCAAAAATAGAGTCAAACTCCTCTTCCCCTTCAACATGTTTGACAGTGTCATGTTCTGACCCTGCCACAGTGACATCACAGTCCTGGGCCCACAACTGACAACTGTCTAGTAGGAAGTAACTGGTTCAGGAAGCGGACCCAAGAAGAGCATGGCATTTGCATAAACAGCTTTACAGTCTGTTGTGCGTCATACCAGCCATGAGGTCTTGGTAGACTTGGTTCAAGGTAGGTACAGTTGTTATTGCAGGCACTAATGGAAGAAAAGAATGGAGGGTAGCCCTGGTCAAGTGGGGGGATATGTGAAGAATTGTTGACCAGGGATTATGGAAAGCCTAATTCATTAGGCGATCTATTGGCATTTAATAAGGGCCAATCAATTACCCTTTTAGTAAATTAGCGTCATCAAAATACCATATAATTAAATGCATGATTTAGTGGACCATGACGTTGTTGACAAGTAATTAATTACACCACGCCGCTGCCACCCTAAATACTGGACGCCGCAACACCAGGATTAATTATTCTTGGCGAGAGTGCCTAGTTTACATCAAGCACCAGGACGCCATTAATTATTTTGCAAGCGCCAGAGCGCTGCTTTAGTTTACATCAAGCGCCAGGACGCCAGCACAATTAATTGCAAGTGCCAGAACGCCGCAATAATTATCATTGAGCGCCAAGATGCCAGCTTCAAGAGGGAATAACACCAAGGCGCCAGGGTTGATTCAAATGGTCAATTAAACTCTTAATTAGAACTGGATGTAGAAGTGATTGTATATCTTAAAAAGGATCACTTATTAATGTGCTAGCAGAGGGTGTCCTTGTGCTTGTCAGGAAGCCAGGCGTAGGTAGAGGCATTGGTTGGCTCAGGACGGAATATGGTTGGGCCTGAGGGTAATGCCCACCATAGGATGGGTGCTAGCTTGATAATATAGGATAAAGATCACCCAAGCAAAGACCAGGGCCCTGAGTTGGGCACCATAGTATCTACCATTCCTGTCAGATTAATGTAGAGTACTCCAAAAATTTGGGTGGATGTAGTCTTGGCGGCAGTAGGGGTCTCCATTGGGCAGTTGGGTTGCAGGGTTAAGGGCGGAGTCATGGGAACAAGGTAGGCAGGCAGATAATTGTACTTGTCTTTGAACAATAAGGGCGGCCCCTTAATCCTCTGTTCCTTTGCGTCCTATGTATTCGGTCTCTCTAGTCCTTGCCAAGGGACTAGCAATGAGGATGGTCTCTAAGTTGTACTCTGTGTAGGCGGGGTTGGGCAGGTATTTGGTAAAATGCACAGGTCTAAAGGGGGCTCCCAGGGGGACAGTATAGTGCCTGGGGAGGGTTGGCAGGTTGGTCTCTAGAGAGGGCTGGTTTCCTGATGGTCTACTTGGCTGGAGTTAAGATGGAAGATGACTAAGACTAGATAAGGTAATATTTGTTTGAACCAAAGGTTTATAAAACTTTATTATCAAAAATGACAATATGGTCATCACCATACCGCCAGGGCTTTTATACCATGAGTTTTTGCTTCTTCAACTTTTTGCAGGGTTCAGGTTTGCAGACAAGGCACTGTCAGAGCATGGATCTTGGCTTAGAGTCTTGAGGGTGGCAGATCCAGGTTGTGCCTGCTCTGGTGAACAGAAGTGGCAATGCTTTGTTCTGCCACCACTGTTCACTACGTCACCTAAGTAGTTCAATTGTAATACCCCTTCTGGATGGGATACTGGCAGCTGCTGGTGGTCATTGGCAAAGTTAGCAGTAGGTTTTGTTTTAACCTCCTTAAGGCAAGCTACAACCTCTGTATAGGTCTCGATCTTTGGTGGCGCAAGTTTGGCAGCAATCTGGTGACCATTCAGGGAATTGTCCTCAGGAGCCTGGTGGGTCTTGGAGTAACTCATCAACTCAGGTTTGCAATTTAACAAGTTGGCAGGTTTCTGTCCACTTTGTGTGACTTGAGTAGTCTTTGGAGGTTTGGGGTTAAATTCCAGGGTCTTCAATGTTGATTTTGAACCTCCAGTATTAACACTTGACAGGTTGGCAGGCTTCTGTTCCTCTTGGCTGGGGTCATCTATCTTTGGTGGTCCAGGGTTTGACCCAACCGGCAGTTGGGCAGCTTCCTGTCCACTCTGGTCAACATAAGGCTTTCCCTGAGACCCAGGGTTCAATTCCCAGGTTTTTGATACAAGTATTGAAATGTCATTCATGACATCATCCCCTTCCTTCCCAGGGGTCCCCTCCTTCCTAGCCTTCTTTGCATGGTATTGTTGGATGGCCAGCTGGATGTTGGGTAGGTTGCTTAATGGTTCCCAGGTGCTTTCCTTGGGTGGGTATCCCTTCCATTTGACGTAGTACTGTGGCACTTTGTAGTGGGTACGGTCTTCATGAATATGTTCAACTTCATATTCCTCAGAGTGTCCTACTTGGATGGGAGGTGGTTCAGTCTTGAGTTTCTGGTGGGGTAGGGAGTTTCCTTCTTTCTTGAAGAGTAGCACACGGTGGAAGACATTATGTATCTTCCACAAGGGGGGTAGTTCTAGTTTGAATGCTACTTCACCCACTAGCTTGGTGATCTTGGAGGAGCCTACTCCATTGGTGGGCTAACTTACGGCAGGGAACTGTCAGAGGCACGTTTTGCAAATCCAAGTATACTACATCCCCTATCTTCTATGGTTTCTCAGGAATTATTTTTTGTTGGCAAAAGCCTTGTAAGTTTGGACAGCTTGGATCAGATTCTTAAGATAGGTTTCTTGGGTGTTGTGTATCTGTTCAATCCAGGTTTACCCTGATGTGTTTATCTCTTTACTGCCAATGCTGGGGTCCTAAGATGGGTCAAACCCATAATTGGCTTTAAAGGGGGACATTCCAGTAGATGTGTGGTCTTTGATGTTGTAGGTGTACCAGGCCATGGGTAGCATCTTGGCCCAGTTATCTTGGTTGGTTTTGGCGTAGCATCAAAGGTATTGTTCAAGTATTTGATTCACTTGTTCAGTCTGGCTGTTGGTCTGTGGGTGGTAGGAAGTGGATACACAGTGCTTTACTCCTAAGTCTTTCATCACCTGAGTCCAATAGTTAGAGGTAAATTGGGGGCCTCTATAAGTGATGATTTCTGCTGGGGTGCTGGGTTGGGTCAGGATGCAGTCCTGGAAGTGTCTAGCTGTCTCTGCAGCAGTGCAGTGGGTGGTGGTAGGGACAAAATAGGACATTTTAGTAAACCTATCTACTATGAATAAAATGACATTAAACAAATTGAAAGGGGGCAGTTCTACAATAAAATCCATTGAAACGGATTGCCAGGGTCCCTTTGGTATGTCTAGTGGTCTTAGCAGGCCTTCAGGTTTAGATCTACAAGTTTTGGTCCTTCTGCATGTCTCACAACCTTTGATGTAGGCGGCCATGTCTTTGTCCATTTGGGGCCAAGAATAATTCTTCTTGATTCCTTGGAGTGTCTTGAGTCTGCTGGGATGACCAGCCATCTCCAAGTCATGATGGTCTATGAGCACTTTGGTCCTTGTCTTGCCTTCTGGTACATAAATCTGGTTATGTAGTAACAGGGTAGTTCCTTTCAATGAGAATGATTTCTTGTGGTGGCAGCTCTCTGGGTCTGAGGTCAAGTTATCAATGAGTTCTGTCAAGTATTTGTCTAATTTCTGCGCCTCAATTATGTCAGGTTTACAATCCATGATCTTCATGTACATCAGCTGGATGCCTAGGCTGACAGGGTCAAGGAGTATGTGGGTGTTATGGTCTTGGGTCTCAGATGTGGAGGGAATCATGTCTGCTCTTCTGCTCAGTGTGTCAGGTACTATGTTGACTTTCCTGGGTTTATAGTCAATTGTCAGAGTGTAGTTGGCCAGTTCTAGGACCCATCTTGCCTGTCTCTGATTCAGCTGCCTGGGTTTAAAGAAGTGAACCAAGTTCTTGTGGTTGTTTAGGACCTTTACTGGGAATTCTGCGCCACATAGGTACTGGCGCCAATGTTTCAGGGTCTTCACTATTGTGAGCATCTTCTTATTGTAGATTGGGTAGTTTCTTTGGCTGACAGCATCTTCTTGGAGTAATATGCTATAGGATGTAGCATACTATCCCCTCCTTCCTGAAGAAGGACCCCACCCACCGCAAAGTCAGACATGTTGGTTTCCAGTACAAATGGTTTGGATGGATCTGGCATGGCCAGGACAGGTGCGGAGGTGAAAGCAAGCTTCAAGGCTTCAAAGACAGTGGTACATTATGGGGTCCAGACAAACAGGACTTTGTCAGAGCAAAGACAGGTCAGGGGTAGCATAATTTTAGAAAAATTTTGGATGAATTTCCTGCAATAATTTGCCAGGCCCAAAAAACTTCTCACTATCTTTCTTCATTTGGGCATTGGCCAGGCTGTTACTGCTTCTACTTTGTCCTGCGCCATGGCAAAACTGCTGGTCTTCACTATGTATCCTAGGAATTTGACCTTGGACTGAAAGAATTCATATTACTTAAGCTTGGCGTGTAAGTTGGCCTGGGAGAGTTTTTTCAGTATAAGGTCTAGGTGTTAGAGGTGCTCTTTGTGTGACTTGCTGTAGATTATGATGTTGTCCAAATATGCAACACAAAATTGGTCAAGGTACTTGCCTAAGACAGTGTTGATCATCCTTTGGAAATTGCTGGGGGCGTTGCATAGGCCAAATGGCATTACAAGGTATTTGTACAACCCATATCTGGTTTTGAAAGCCGTCTTGTATTTGTCTCTGTCTTTGATTTGGATCTGGTTAAAGGCATCTCTCAGGTCAATTTTTGAGTACACCTGGGCTCCAGTCAGTACATCACAGAGGTCATCAGCATTGGGGATGGGATAGCGGTTTTTCACTGTAATGTTGTTCAGTTTCTGGTAGTTTACGCATGGACGCATTCCGCCATCTTTCTTTCCTACAGAAAGCATGAATGACAAGCAGGAGGCCTTTGACACTTGGATGAAACCCTTTTTGCCATTCCCTCTAGGTATGTTTTCAAGGCTACTTGTTCATGGTGGTTGCAGCTGTGGATGGGGCTGTGGTGTGGTTGGGTCCCTGGTAACAGGTCTATGGCGTGATTGTAGATTGAATGGCTGGGTAGTTTTGTGGCTTCTTCTTTGCTAAACACTCAGTTCCATTTCTGTAGGGGGTAGGCAGTATCCCAACGCTAGGCTCTATCTTTATGGTTAAGAGTTTGTTGGACGAGCGTTCTGCCAGAGCTTATACAGATGGGAACAGTGTCACAAGATTCAGGTTGTCCCAAAGTAGCATTTTGTTCACAATAGTTCAAGATCAGGCTGTGTTTGTCAGACCAGGAGTCACCCAGTATTAGGGGGTGAGGTAATCCTGGCAAGAGGATCAAGGGGGTTGGGTACACATTCTGTCCAATTCTCAAGGGAAGTTTTTGTTCACATTTGTAACCAGTGTTCAGAGAACTTCTTCCCATGATTACTTGTAGGCTGCTTTCTGATGCTGTCAAGCCTAGTTTTGTTGCCAGACTGGTGTCAATGAAACTTTCATCAGCTCCCGTATCAATAAAGGCTTTGATATGGCGCTTGTTTCCCAATAGTTCCATGGTCACTTGGATGAATTTGTAAGATTGCACAGAGGTGTTTATTTGTGCCAAGGATACAGGAGAGGTATTCTTTTTGGGGCAAGCTCTGGTGAGATGCCCTGCCTCATGGCAGTAGAAACACAACCCATCTCAATGGTGGTGTTGTAATTCTTTGGGGGACATTCCTGGTTGATTTGTTGTTGCAGCTCTGCCAACACAGGTAGGATACAAGTTTGGAACTTCTTGATTCAAGCTCAGGCCTTTGCATAGGGGTAGTAGTTCCTCCAGGCTCAGTTTAGGCGGATGGTGTTTTAACAGGTTTTTCATGGCTAAATTAACTCCTTTTCTGAAGATAATGGCAGCTAATTCATCATCAAGTTGGATGCTAGTCTTCAGTTTAAGGAACTCATCCACATAGGCTTGAATGGGGCGGTTCCCTTGTCAGATCTCTAACAGAGAGTTCAGCTCATAGTATCTGGTGTCTTGGTTGTCGCCAGTGGACATCAGTTCACTTTCAAATTGGGAGTAATTGAGGCAAAATTTGACATCTTCAGTGGTGGCTTTTCCGAAGCAATCCAATGCGCCTCCTGACAGCATGGCGGCCACCCCTAAGACCTTCTCAGTGTCACTGGGGTAGGTGTTGGTGTTGGCTTGGAAGTGAAGATGGAGGACTTGCATGGCTTGTAAAACTTCTTCTAAGGTGAGTTTGCCCATCTGGGGCATGTCCACCTTGGTTGTGGTCTGGTTCACTATCCCATTCTGTACTTGTGATGTGGCTGGGTTCTGGGGTTCTACACCAATTGCAGGGTCTTTCAGTTCTTTGGAAGGCCAGGTCTTCATCCATGAGAGTATCAGGAAGTAATTGCCTTATGGGTGTAATAAGTGATTATCACAAAAAAAGCATAAAAGTTGCCCCAAGTGTTAACAACATCTTGGGGCCCAGGTTACCATGTTTTTAAAAGATTTTCATAATTTCAGGAAGCCAGGCAGAGGCAGAAGGCATTAGGTGACTCAGGACAGGATACTGCCAGGCCACTGGGTAATGCCCACCATAGGATGGGTGCTAACTTGATAATATAGGACACAGATTGCCCAAGCAAAGACCAGGGCCCAGAGTTGGGCACCATAGTGTCTACCATTCCCGTCAAAGTAATGTAAAGTACTCCAAACAGTTGAGTGGATGTGGTCTCAGCAGTTGTGGGGGATCAATTTGGTGGTTGGGTTTCAGGGTTAAGGGTGGAGTCATGGGAACAAGGTAGGCAGGCAGATAATTGTACTTGTCTTTGAGCAATAAGGGCAGCACCTTGTACCACTTTCCTTTATGTCCTATGTATTTGATCTCTCTAGTCCTTGCCAAGGGATTGGCAATGAGGATGGTCTTCAAGTTGTACTCCGCGTAGGCGGGGTTGGGCGGGTATTTGGTAAAATGCACAGGTCTAAATGGGGCTCCCAGGGGACGGTATAGTGCCTGATGTGGGTTGGCAGGTTGGTCTCTGGAGGGGGCGGTTTCCTGATTGTCTACTTGGCTGGAGTTGAGATGAAAGATCACTAAGACTAGATAGGGTAGGATTTGTTTGAACCAAAGGTTCATAAAACTTTATTATCAAAAATGATAATGGTGTGATCCCCACACTGTCAAGGTCTTATACCAGGTGGTTTTGCTTCTTTGTTTTTTGTGGACTTCAGGTCTGGGGAAAGTTCACTGGCAGGGCTTGGTTTGGGGCTTCTGGTTTTGAAGGTGGCAGATCCTAGTTGTGCTTTCTCTGATAAACAGAAGTGGCAATACATTGTTCCTGCTGCTACTGTTCACCACATCACCTGAGCAGTTAAACTGTATTACCCATTCTGGACTGGAGGCTGGCATTAGCTGGTAATCATTAGAAGGACTGGCAGGAGGCCTTGTTGTAACCTCCTTTAGGCAAGCTATAGCTTCAGCATAGGTCTGGGTCTTTGATGACATGAGGTTAATAGCAATCTGATGTCCATTTGGGAAGTTGTCCTCAAGAGTCTGGTGGGTCCTGGAGTAATTTGACAACTCAGGTTTGAACTTAACAAGTTGGCGGGTTCCTGTCCATTTTGTGTGACTCAAGTAGCCTTTGGAGGGTCAGGGTTTGATTCCAGGGTTTCCAATGTTGATTTCAAACCTCTAGTCTTGACACTTGGCAGGTTGTCAGGTTTCTGTTCCTCCTGGTTGGGGCAAGGTATCTCTGACAGTCCAGTGTTTGGCCCAACTAGCAGTCTGGTTGGCTCTTGTCTATCCTGGCCATACCAAGGCTTTTTCTGAGACCTGGGGTTTGATTCCCAGTATGACTGTACTAAAGTCATGTTTGGCTGTTATTTCACAAAGAGGTTGAATTGTGATGAATTTCATAGGTTGAAATTCAAAACAATATAATTGGCCTTGGATAGATTTTCTAGTGTAGTAATGGATTACCCAGGAATCAATTAGGCTGTACTAATTGAGGGCTGTAATGAATAATCTGAACGGTTCAGATTATGAGACTAGGTGTCTCAAACCAATTGATTAACTGGGAAGGTTAACTAATTGATACCCTTGAATATGATTAACGAGGATTTAATCATAGGGACAAAATGGACTTGAATGTCATGTAAAGACTTGTTGTCTTAAAACAAATTAATTAACTGGGAAGGTTAATTAATATATGCTGGGAATATAATTAATGAGGAATTAATTATATTGGTTAATTGCCTTGACTGGTTCAAGAAGTTTGGTTAAGGTTAACCAAAAGTAAGCCCCTGAATTGTGGTTTAAAAGTGCCATTTTGGCAAATTTATTAGGTTATAAGTACTGCCTAATTGATTTGTAAAGTGCTGAGGCGCCTGTCACAAGCAACAAACTCCTATTGACCATGCTTACTGGAAAGCCTCAACTACAGGATTTAAACCCTGACACCCAGCGGGCTGCTAGCCTGCAGGACCAGCCGCCCGGCCCCCATATTTTTGGGCTTGAACCAGAGCAGGATTTGACTTTGGGAAATCCTCTAAGGCTTGATGAGTCAAAATCACCCACATTGACGCTCCCAATGTTGAAGTTTCCTGTTAACTCAACCAATCAGTGGGCAGGCCTAGCCATAGACCCCAAAATAACTTGGGCCACCACAGAAGGGGAAACAAAGAAACTTCCTATAGAACGTGGGCTGCCCAGAGATGACCAATCCCACGACCCAATAAAGAAACTTGAGTATTCTCAGTTCAAACCAGCCAATGAAATAACTCCCGCAATGGATGCCACCAAGGACTGGAATAACCTGGTAAACAGTAACACCTGGGCTAAAGAAATTTGTAAAAGTTTTCCCATGACAGATGGGCATACTTATACCCTGGACTGCCAGGAAGTTGCCCATTGCCATTCTTGCAATAAAGTGACATGAACCTTTGGTTCAACCAGGTTATTCCATATTTGATATTAGTTCTAATTCATTTACAGTCTACCTCCTGCAGTTCTGCACCTCACATCCATCAACCCCAAGAAACCGTGGACCAGACACCTGACCTTTATTGTCCACCAGGAGCTCCCTACGGCCCAGTACATTTCACCAAGTACCCCCCCCAACCCGGCGTATTTGGAGTTCACCCTAGAGGAAATCCTAATCTACAACCCTGAGGCAAGAACTAGAGAAACCAAGACTGTTTACAGGGAAGGCCACAAAATCACTATACCTCCCCTGCTATTCCGCAACAAGTACAACCACCTGCCCATGTATTTGGTCCCAATGACTCTGCCTCTCACCCTGCGGCCCAACCGCCCGCAAGAATCTGTTGCTGCCAATGAATCCACTTCCACTCAGATATTTGGAGTGATGTACATCACTCTTACTGGCTTGATAGATTCTATGGTACCTGCCAGCGGACCTTGGGCTCTCCTGGGCAAATTGTTATCTTATATTGTAAAGTTGGCCCCAATCTTGTGGTGGGCTCTCCCTGCCAGGCCTGCAGGCTGTCTGCCTGCAAATTCCCAGGAACCCCCCACAGGCTGGATCCCTGAAAGTGCTGCCCAGTGAATGTTTCAGGTGCTGAGGCGCTGCCTGGGAAAGTTTCTGGGCGCTGTGGTGGTGCCTGGTTTGAGTTTTGAAGTGTTTTAATGGATTTTTAATGCAAAAACCCATTAAATTCAAAAAAACAGCTAAATTTAGACAATGGTGTCTATGCATTTAGGATTGATCATCTGGTTCCCAGTTGGAACAAGGATAGCTTGGATCAAGAATATGTCTATTCCACAAGGTTTTGGCGCTGGAAGTCTGGAATGCTTCAAGCCAAAACAATACATTTCCACAGAAGAAATTGGGTGATTCTGGAATGTATTATGGCACATTCTTATAGGTTAAGAGTGTGAAGATCTTTTTGGTAAATATATGGATTGAATGACACTGTCATGTCATAAACCATGTGATAGGAATCTAGGTGCGATTCTGGAACTGGAGGGGTTTTCAGCCAAATGTACCCCAATTGATATATAATGGAAACATGATAATAATTAATAAGAAATGATGCTTATTTGTGACAATGGTTGCTTTCCCCTCAATCATTTTATGCTTTATGTTTTTAGCTTTTAACTGAAAGAAGACTATAATGGAATGAAAGAGATAGTCTGCAACTAAGACTATGGGAAGTGAAAAACGTGGAAGTGATCACCAGATGGCAACAAGTTTAACGCCAAGATTGCTTGCCTGGAATCCAAGCTCATCAAAGCTTACATGTAGGATTCCCTGTCAAACTGTAAAAGAGTCATACTGGGATAATAAAGAAGCAAGCATGAATTTCCTGGACCTGTCACACCCATGTTTTCAATACAAGTATTAAAATGTCATTCATGACAACATGACTGTTCATGTTGCCCTTTGTTCATCCTGAAGATGGAATGAGTGACTATATATCCTCTTAATTCAACTCTTAATAAATAATCTTTATCTATATATCTATTTCAAGTCTTCACTTAATAGCCAGTGAGTACCAGGACAACAGGGTTAAGTCCTACCCTTACAGGGGTTCCTGTCCCATAGGCCTTGTATAAGCCTGAAATTATGATAGTATGGTGGGCTTCTATGAGGTTGAATTTGCCCATCTGAAGAATCTCCATCTTGTTGAGATATTAGTTGAATATTACATTCTGTACTTGGAGGAAGGGCTTTTGGGGGATTCAGCAGTGAGGCCGTGTTTCTTGAGATTATTTAGGTTCAGATTCTTCCATGATAAAAAATTGGGTTCTGGATAATCATAAAAATGTAATAAGTGTTATTATTACAAAAAAAATACAAGATGCCCCAAGAATAATCAACATATTGGGGCTCAGGTTACTGGGATTAAAGTAGATTGCCCTAATGTCAGGGAACCACCCTTGGGCAGTCATTCCATGATTTTCAGAGATTGGGCAGGTAAAGCCCTCCATAAGATTGGTGCTAACTTAAACAGGTATGGTATAGACATTCTCACCCAAGACCATGGTCCAGAAGCCAGGATGATAGTGTCAATTATCCCCAAAAGGGTGATGTATACTATTATCAACAACTTATTGGAATAGTTATGTGGAGTTCAGAGGCAGACACAGGCATTGGTTTGGGGGTGAGAGGTGGCTCTGTGCCCAGTTAGTAGCCAGGGAAGAAATTATATTTATTCTTAACCCGTTAGGGCTCAGTAATAAACCAAGAGCTATTTCTGTTAAATCTGTTTAACTCTTTAGTTTGGGTCAAGGGATCATGTACTAGGATGTTATCAGCAGTATATTTTCTATAATCAGGTTTCAGTGGATACTCTGTGAATTGAACGGGACCAAAGAGGCACCTGGAGGACAAAAACTTGCAGGCAGCAAGGCAGGTGGGCCAGAAGGGAATAAGTTGAATTGGCAGATAACTAAGATAAATATGGCAATATTTGAGAAACCCAATATCTCATAATTTTTATTCAAAAATGGCAATAAAGTCTGGTGCAGGGTCTAGGAGTTCATATGGTACCCCACTGCTAGACTTTAACTTTACTGATTTGGAATCATTATAAGCTCAGGAAATGGGAGTTTGAATGGGCAGGACACCCACGTTTGAGGATGGCAAAATGGCACAGGTGTAGGGCAGGCTTTCAATGGCTGATTTATTTAGAAGGGTATTGCAAATTTTCTGTTCTTGAGCATCATTTCCAGGGACAGCTTTTAGGCCAGCATCTTTCTGGGGGCAAATCCTGACTAGCTACCAGATTAAATCTCAGGTTCATAAGCCAATGGTGGGTGTCCCTTTTTTCCATTAGGAAACTCAAGGTGCCTGTCTTTAGGTGTTATAATTTGCACTTCTATGCTGGTGAAACTATCTTTAATATTACCTGCAGTTCAAATCAGAGAAGATTTAATACCAAAAAAATACAGGCAGGTGGCCCCCTGGCCCTCAGTGTCAGAGAGTCAGCCTGCAGAAGGTTCAGGAGAATTTTCAGGCAGACAGCCTGCAGGCCCAGAGGGAAGAGCCCACCCAGGATGGGAGCTAACTTTAAAACATAGGGGAACAATTTTCCAAGCAAGGCCCAAGGCCCATTGGTGGGTACCATAGAATCAACTAGTCTAGTGAGTATTATATAGAGGACGCTAAACAACTGGATGGAGTTTGATTCATTGGCAACCACAGTTTTTTGCAGGCAGTTGGGCCGCAGGGTTACTGGAGGAGTCATAGGCACTAAATAGGTGGGCAGGTAGTTGTATTTGTCCCAGAATAGTACTTGTTGCTTGATATACTAGGTGCCTTCACATCTAATGAGTTCAGGCTCTCTGGTTCTGGCTTTGGGGTTGTAGATTAGAATTTCTTCTAAGGTAAACTCTGAATAGGAAAGATTAGGGGATTTCTGTGAAATATAGTGGGCTGTAGGGTGTTCCTGGGGGACAGTATAACTTGGGTGGCTTGTCCACAGTTTCTTGGGGTTGGCTGGTGAAGGGGCGGATCCAAAGAAATCAATCTGTAAATAAAAAGGTGCTAAAAATGAGTATGAGATGACCTGAAAGTACCAGAGGTTCATAAAACTGTATTGCAAAAATGGCAATGTGCAACTTTCTGGTGGCCCCAGAGTATAAGTATGCCCATCTGTTGTGGGAAAACTTTTGCAAAATTCTTTGTGATGGGCGGTAGCATTTACCAGGGTTTTGAAATCCTTGGTGGCATCAGAAGTTGTCAGTATTTCATTGGCTGGATTTGGATGGAGAATCTCAATTTCTTTCTTTGAGGCATTGGTGTAAAGACTCAACAATTGGGGGAGTATTTTAGCAAAATAAGGGACCAAGTTGGAAACTTGGAAGTCTGTGAGCGCTGTCACAATTGGATAGACTGTCATCATCCATCAAAAGACCTTGGTGTGCACGTCTATAGCGTCTGAAATTACTAGCAAAATACGTGAGTACGTAGTATACACAGGTGTATATGGCTACGGACTGGGTGGAGTGGGGAAATACCAGTGTGGGCCAGGAGTACTGCTCAGAGGAGTTTATCTGCGCTGGCTCCTCGTAGAAATACTCACCAGGTGGTTTGTTGAATGGTCCATGCTGGTGATTATATTGGTGGCCACCAATCCTTAGGCAGGCTGTGAGAACAGCTGAGAAGATTAGATGATTCATCTTCTGATCCTGGGAAAGGGCAGACAAAGCTTAGTGTCTTGTTTAACTTCTTGTAGGTAAAGTTTTTGAATTGATTTATGTGATACTATTGAGGGGTAATTTCACTCAATGATAGCACAAACTATCATCAAGTGATTTGGCTTTATTATATACTATCATCCTTGTGGGGCATGAATAGTGTAAAACATTGGACAGGGAACCCCAAACACTTGATGTTGTCTGGAATTCCCTTTTGGGAGTGGGATTGGAAGTGGATTGTGCAGGCAATGAATTGTTACATCTTGGCATTGCATTGACTTTGGAGTTTCATTCAGGATGCTTTCATGCAATCAACTTTCAACTTCTGTAGTTGATGCATTAATTGTCATGCTGGGCAGCTTGTAAACCCCTCCCAAATCTGGTAGGTTCCAAATTTGGGCAGCAGTTCCCCCTCCTTTTTGGGTTTGGGGAAATTGCCTTTTGGGGGTTCCCAATTGGGCAATTTCCCCATTTGGCAGGGGTGGACAGTCCCTGCCAGCTGGCTGGCTGGGGGACTGGCTGGCAGGGGCTGGGCTTGCTGGCCTGAGACAGCCGGCCGCACGGTCTGCAGCCTGGGTATAAAACCTGTCTTTCTCAAAAACACAATTTTTAATTTTTGAATCTTTGGTCCGGCGTTTTGCAGCAGTTTCCCCAATCAGGGGGAATTGCTACAATTTTTATTTTGCTCTTTGAGCTCAATTGCAGACAAAAGATTATCCTGACCCAAGGTGTTGTCAGGAATATTCCTGACATTGGATTTGTCATCATCTGGTGGGCCTTGTTTTTGGGATAATTCATGCAATGCTCTATTGGCAGAGGGCCAGTTAGTCACGGAAATACTATTCAAGTCAGCGTCTTCATTGGCTTGGCTAGGGGGGTTTGTGTCAGGGACCCACTTTGAAGGGAACAAGCCCCCAATTTGGTGAGCTAAGGCCCCTAAATTAAGCCCTGCAATGGCTGAACCAATGGGCACAGTGACCATGGTAAGAGGGCCTAAGTGACCCAAGTATGCAAACCTTCCCATCAGGGAGCTGAAACAACCCAGAAGATAATATTCTACCAGATACGTCAAAAGATAGAATGATGTTGGGGCCGTACCAACAAGGGTTTGGCAGGTGGAGGAGTAACATGGCAGCCATAGTGGAACTTTCTTCCCCAATGAGCAGAGAGATATTTGAACCATCCATTGGACAAGGACTCCTTCTTGTAAGAATTGGGGAGCAGGTTAAGAGGAAATAAAACCAAGCTCTCAACCACAATAAAATTGTGGTTTCAGCAACAACCAAAAAGGTTGTTGCCAACAATTCCTGGGTGGTCAAAGGGGGGGGGCAGGAGTCAACTGAACATGGCAAAGCAACAGATAAAACCAAATGACCAAAATTACTAACAAATTTCAAACTTTATTAGATTAGAGAATGATGAAGCAAGGTCTTTTACAACTCTTGCATTCATTTAAGGGATGGGATAGAATTGGGGTGATAGATTGAATGTCACAACCCAATTGACCAATGATATGAGCGGATACAAATGAATTTCTTGAGGCAGGAAGATCTTGACAGATTTTGAACGGATATAGTTGAAAGGAAAACTGAACCAACTAACATCAGGAATATGCTTTGGATGCAATTACCACTGCTCCTGGCCGCTCTTGCACATGATATTTAACCAGAGGTGTCTCTTGGGTGGGTTAGGTGGAGGCATCTTCTGAATAATTCCAAAATATTAAATTAATGGCTTTTCTTGGGCTTTTTTGGCAACCTTTTAGATAAATATTCAAACATAATTTGGTAGAAATTCCCAAGAATTTGGCAGGAATTGAAGTGGAGGCCTAAGGGGGAGTTGTAACTTTACACTTCTGATGAGCATTGTTGGGAGAGGAATTTTGCCAGTTGATAGTGGGAGTGGAATTCTCAAGACCTTTTACAGTTGTAAAAGGGGGACTAGAAACCATAGCAGGAAATAAATTCCCTTCGTGGCTTCAAATGGAGTTACTAAGAAATAGATGTGATAAGGTAGGATAGGAAATATTCTTTATTGTTGGAACAATTGAATTGAATAGGAATTGGACACTTATATAGCCATATAATCAAGGCTGAAATATTTGAGTGGATCTTTGGGAAATGAAAGAGGACTTTCATGTGTATATCATTTAAGAATTACCTGTTTCAAATGGTGGATGCATTGCTGCTTAATAATTGACATACAATTTTGGTGCAATAATTGAAGCCACAAAGATCTTATGAGAATAAGGCTAATTAAGCGATATGAACCCAGAAGATCAAATATCTTGGTATATGGAGCCTTGTCCAAAAGCATAGGGAGCGGGTCAGAGATCGTGGAGCTGGCTTGATCCAGACAATCAAAACAAGAGCGGTAAGTGACGTTATCATTCTTGTTATTAACCTTTTTGCTTTTGAAATGAATTTCAAATTCAAATCCCAATTGAATAGGCGTATTATAAATAGGTAATCTAAATGAATTGGCTGGTTTCATACTAATGTTATCTTCATAATTAGGGTCCTGGGTTTGATTCTCGGTCTGCAAAGGCCTCAAAGGCCCAAGAGAGTTAACAATGTTGTGTCTTTGTGTTGATATCCATTAACCAAGTATTCATAATTAAAAGTGAGTTAGGAAAGAAATTCCTGACAGTTTGTGATCTGGCAAGAATGGACCATGGATTGCTCCTCATAAGTTGGTCTCAGAGGTTTCTCCAAATTTGAATCTTCCTTTGGCTTGAGCTAAAAAAATGCGGGCTGCCAGCCCGCAGGGGGTCGCGGTTTGAATCCCAGGAATGTGATTCCATCTTGTGAATCAATAATAAATAACTGTCACTTTTGACAGTTAGTATATTTTTATTTATCTCAACATATTGTAAAACTAGTCTAAATAATTAAATTTAATAAATTTTTATGTAACTCACTAGTTTATACTTGTTTAAAGCTTATTGTTGTTGTAAAATCAAGTATTAATCTCTATTGGAAAAAAATCCTGGTGCTGAGTGGTTTGGTGCATTGGTGATTCAACTCGTAATGAGTCGAATCACCAATGCACCAAACCACTCAGCGCCAAAACCCCAATAAATGACTCAAATATTGAGTAAAAGGTGGCCATAAGACTCAATCCAGATGTTACACTAGGATAAACCCCTTACTTTTTCAAGAAAATCTAACTCTCCCTAAAAACACATGACATATATGATCTACATGAACATCATGTGGCAGATCAACAAGCTATATAATGTGCTTCTATTTTCACTAAAGAAATAAATTCTATTCAAAATCTTTCCTTTGTCTTTTATTATAGTAGTTTTCAGAGCTGTGAGGATAAATGAAGGTAAGTCAACCTAAAGCAAAATCCACTTAATTCAGAACAAAATAAATTTAAATCAAAGCAAAATTAAAAAAAATGTTCTGTTCTGAGTTGAGTTGATTTTGTTCTCAGTTGAGTGGATTTTGCTTTAGGCTGACTTAATTTTGTTTATCCTCACAGCTCTGAAAACTACTGTACTTATTTATGTGATTTGAATCGACCTTTCGGAATTACCTTGAGCTGTTTGGCTTCAGAGTTGGTGCTGCTCGAGTTAGTCCATTGAACTGGACTTTTGCCCTGGAATTTGATTTCCATTTGAAGCAAAGTCTGCTAAAAGTTGAGGACTCAGATTATCTGCTCTGTAAGTAAGTTACGAGGTATAATTATAACTTAAAATAATTACTGAAGCCATCTTTATTTTTGTCTTTTATTTATTTTAATGTTTTTCAAAAGAAAAAATAATGATTTATACTAAGTAGCTTTTTTGGTACCTTTGATATAAATTTAGCGTCATTTTATGTTACCTTGAACTAGCTTTTACATTTTTTGAGCTGTCAAACTTTATTCAAGATTCAAGGGTTTTTAGAGGTTTTCCAAAATGGGATCATTTGCTGAGAGACAACTAAATCAGAGAGGATGGAAAAAGTAATGCACCAGAAAGCAATTAACTGATTTTTCAGGGGGGAGGGTTTAGGGAAAAACAAAAGTGGTATTTCCACTGCCATTAAGGTTGCTAAGAAGAATGATACTAGAGGAGTAATTTAATTTTCTGGCTTTTTCTAACACTACTAGGTTGGCACCAAAGGTGAAAATTTTGAGTTTGCCTGGTGGGATCACGTCTATAACAAAGTATCATCTTCCGTTCAAGTTGAAAACGTTGACGGGGTAAAGCGATTTCCGTGATTAATAATAATTCTTTTTAGGATGTAAAAGTTAAAGTTGATAATGAAGATTTGTTGAGTCGGAACCAAATGGGAATCATCAGCACTGAGCTCGTGATCACTCACAAAGGCGCGGAAGCCGTTGAAAGTGAAATACAGGGAAGAGAACTCAATACTGAACAGCTTAATGCTAAACGTGCTCTTTATGGCTATTTTGTTAAGAGCTTCGCAGGCTCCATGAACGTGGAAAAGTAAGTTTTAAATATTTTAATATTGTCTTGATAGTCATTTAGGCATAGTTTTTAAAGAATTCATATGAACTTAGGCTTTTTTATTCGTTAATGCGAAAAATATGAATTATGTTGTCGAACGACCACAAATTATTTTGCTTTATATTTAAGCCTCACTCTTTTATTAAATAATATTGGCTCGTTCATATGAAGCAGAAACTGGACGCCTCTTTTAGATTACAACTCTATTTAAGTAGTAAGGATTATCATTCTAAACCCTGTTTTTTTCACAAATGTCCCTCACTCCGACTTTTCTATCTTTAAAGCACCAGTATATAATATAACTCATTTTGAAGAGAAGTCTGTAGTTTCTTTATTAAATTAATCAAATCCATATCTAAACATTTATAGGAGCTTTGCTACCAAAATTAGTGACAAAGACCTTTTTGAAGCTTGCGGTCGGCTTACTGCACGCAAGGGAGCTAGAGCTGAACAGAAAGGAAAACTGGAAAGAACAGAGCATGAACTCAGTATGGCTTCGATTGCTTCTCAGAAGGACACCAAACCTCAAAAGTCCGATGATTCAGATTCAACTAAAACCGTCAACAAAAAAGGCAAAAAGAAAGATAAACGGGAAAAAGAGGAAAAAACTGATTCTAAAAAGAAAAGCAAATCCAAGAAGTCTATCAAGGAAAAGTTGGAAAAAAAGAAAGAGAAGAAAGAAAAAAAGGACAAGAAAGAAAAATCAAAGAAGCAGAAATAGACTATAGAAATAATCCTTTTGGTTTATCAATTTGGTTGCTTTCTACTAAATCGATTAGTGATAGTTTTTGTTGCATATCAGACATTCTGTCTTATATAAGTTTTTTTATGTCCTATCTTTTATCTAGATTAAAGCTGACTTAATCTGATGCTAATTTAAATTAATATTGTAGTTTTTATATTGTTGGTCTTTCAAGTGCATTACCTGTTGTTTTCCAAACAATACATTCTTATTTTTGATAATAATTTATGCTGTAAACAAAAACCTTTAGCCAGCCAAACTTATGTTCTAGGTATACTTTTTAAAAGTTTGGCTAAACAAAAAGTTATTTAAAGTCAAGTTAAGATAAGAAACCAAGAGTGATTTTATTGTGCTTAATAGGCTTTTAATAGCTGTGTTATACCACAAAGTGCCCATTCAAATACTGTCAAAAATATACTTCTGGGAAGTATATAGTACAAGTAAAGGTAACAGATTTAGAAGAGATTGATATATTTATTGAAATAGAAAAAGAACTTTATATATCTGATAACATGCCACATAGTGTCCATGTAGATCATGGTCTTAGAAGAGAGAAATCTCTTTGGAGAATTACAGGGCTGATCTTTGTATCACATCTGGATTAATTCTTGGGGCTGCCTCCTGCTTGATAGTCAATTCATATCTTGGGGAAACAATTTCTGAAGAGAAAATAATCAAAGATGTTACAACAATAAAGTAGTTTTTTATATAGACAGTGTAATTTGAAAATGTTCCTTTGAAAGCTGCATTTCTATCTTGGTAAGTGATGTACTTGTATTAGGTTCTGGAGCTGTTGTCTTTAGAGCTTTAAAATTGATCCCTGGGGAAATGGTTTCTCAAGTGAGAGCAATCAAACATGTTGCAACATCATCATGTCAAAACAGCAGGGTCAACCCGCCAACAAAGTTCCGACTAAGCAGGTTTGTGACCCACAATCTGACTTCCTGGTGACCCGTAGCCAAGTAGGGAAGTCAACTTGAGTTACCACAAATAGCAGCATGAGCAATCAATGACCCTTAAGGATGGATATCTTGATTTACCGCTTGACTCAATACCTAGATCAAGCCACCCCCTTCACCATTTGACCAATTGATCATCACAATCATGTTCCTACTATCCATGATTCACTCACACTATATAATTCCAATATCTCAATAAAGATAATTATCTAGTCTTCAAACATGTTTCCCCTTGTAACTTTGCTAAAACAGCACAGTTATGACATTGATAGCACAAGTAGGTTCTCCATCCTACCTTTTCCTTCAAAATTCTGCCTGTTGCCTGTACTCACCGCAGTCAACAAATATACAAAAGAATCATGTCTGGCCTTCCTGTAGACTGGACGCCCTACAAACCAGAAACCAAAATACTAGAAGGTTTCATACTATACCACAACATGGCAATGCTGGTCCCCGCTTTCAGCGCCCTATCAGCACAAGGGTTCTTTCTAAGCGCCTACCGCCATCCCTTGAGTGATAGACAAAAGTATCATGCCTGCCCATATAGCCCAACAACTTTGTAGCGCTGCCTTGAAACCATTTGCTGGAGCCAATGACATCAACACCACAGCATGGATACAATCTGCCCAGAACAAGCTGGTGCAAATGGAATGCCCACAATGTTTCTGGATTGCAGAGATATCCATTTGCCTTACACACAGCGCAGGTACCTGGTGCAACAAGTGGCATGAGGACCACACTGAGAAGGACTGGGACATCTTTAAGCGGGACTTCTTGGCAAGATTTGTGATGGAGGACACCACCCTCATTATCATACTCCAAGTAAAGAACCTGACCCAGAATGGCACAGTAAAAGAACTCACCTGCACATATGAGGAGCTTTGTCTTTGGGCACCTTCAGACATGACATTCAATAACCCAGCTATGCATCCCATGTACTATGACACACTCAAGCTGCATGTGACAAGACATGTCAACCTGAACCAGGTGACCAACTTGCAGAGCTTGTATTGTGAGGCAGAGAAGGCAGAGAAAACATCCAACACCCTCCTTAAGGCCCAGACTGAGAAGAAAGAGACCTAAGGACTCTCACCTGCCAGGCTGCTCTAGTTACCCTCTGCCTGGTAACAATAACGTTACAGGCCATAAACCCTCATGTTCAAATGGCCACATTAATGGAAACAATGGTTAATCAAACCTCACACACTTTAGAGCCACCACTACCCAGGACAATCAGGACAAGGGAAAAGCCCGGGGAGAGAATTAATCAAGCCAAGCTCTCCCCGCGCAAACTCCTGCCTCACCTAACAACAAGTACCTCCCCAAAGATGTAGACTGATGCCCAATGATCCAGGTCCCCTTGGAGGACCCAGTACTCTACACCGTTACCAGACATCCCAATAAATTGATTTCTTATCCTTTCTGCTTTTGCAGTTACACCAGTTCAGCACTCCTGGACTCAGGCACAGATTGCACGCTTGTCAATAGCAACTTTGTGGACAAATTCAAGATAGCCAATAGTTCTTCACAGATTAAGAACATGGTTTTAGCTGATAAGCATCACATTGCTGTGACATGGGAGAATGCCCCCTTTTTCATTGTACTAGAGAACCTCCACTTCACCATCCAAGGTCCCGACATTGACTTCCCTAGATTTGACATTGTACTGGGACTTGGAATGGTTACAGAAAGAATAAACCCCACGTGGATTGTGGCAACCTCTGTACTGACCATCAAGCATGAAGGAGTTAAACACCTGATTTATCCTGCCTCTGTGGACCAGCTCCTGCATGGCCATGTCTTTGTACACATCACAGAGACCTTGGATGAAAAAGGCAGACATCAAGGCAATTGATTGGGACTCCTTCCAAATACAAGGTTATTCACTTCAAGGATCACCAGGATACCACCACGCCCCAGGATCAGCGAAACTGTAGCTCCAACATCCAGAAATCTTCAAGGAAGCTCTACCTGGGTTACCTCCAGAGAAACACATTCAGCACTCCATCCAACTCAAGGGAGCAGTACCTAAGGCACGGCCCATATACAGGCTGACCCCAAACAAGGATGAATACCCTGTGCATTTACCTCAAGGAAGCATTGGAAAAAGGGCACATTTGCCTCTCACAACCCCCCCTTTGGTGCCACTGTGTTATTTGTAGCAAAAAAGGACAGAACCCTTAGGCTTATCACTGACTATCAAGCACTAAACAAGGTTATCATCAAAAATTGTTACCCACTTCCACTCATTGACAACCTCTTTGATGCCTTGGGCAGAGCAACTGTCTTCTCCAAGATTGACCTGACAGCAGGTTACAACCAAATTTGCATCAAAGAGGAAGACATACCTAAGTTAGCCTTCTGTACCAAGTATGGCTTGTACAAGTGTGCTGTGCTCAACTTTGGAATGATGAATGCACTATCAACCTTTGTTACCTTCATTAACAAGGTCTTTGCGCCCCACATTGGCAAGCATGTGCTGGTATACTTAGACAACATAATTGTGTACAGCTCCTCAGTAGAACAACACCATAAGGACTTAGAGGTAGTCCTTGCAACCTTGGCACAACACAAGCTATTTGCCAAGGTGTCTAAGCGCCAGTTTTACCATGAACAGCTTCCATTCCTTGGTCATGTAGTGTCAGAAGATGGCATCAACCCAGATGACCAAAAGATAAAAGCAATCTGCAAAATACTGCCACCCAAGGAAAAAGCCAAACTTCATACCTTCCTTGGGATGATTGCCTATGTCTGACAATTCATACCAGACTGTGGCTTCCTGACTGCATTATTTTCAACAATAACAGGTGCCAAGTCCAAATTTGTGTGGACCCTGCAGCACAGCCTCTGTTTTTGTTGCTGAAGGAAAAATGGCATCTGCTTCTATTCTTCAGTACCTAAAGAGAGATGGAGACTACCAAATGGAAACTGATGCTTTGGATGCCTCTATTGGAGGGGTGCTTTGAATCAAAAAAGACAATGGCAACTTCTTACTGGTAGCATATGAATCATGCAAGTTGACAGATGGTGAATGCCGCTATCCTATCCATGATAAGGAACTGTTGGCCATTTTCCACTGTCTAGTGAAATGGCACTGCTACCTAGAGTGCCAGGAAGAATTTACTGCCCTGACTAATCACAAAGCCCTTATCTATTTTAAAACCCAGACCAACTTATCCAGGCAACAAGCACGCTGGATGGAATTCCTTGAGAGGTTTGGCATGAATATCCGGTACAAGCCTGAACCCAAGCTAGTCATGGCTAACATCCTTTCCCGCATATACATCAGGGCCACTAGAGGTGAAAATGGTCTGGACCTGGACTGGCCCCTCCTTTTACTCCAAACCAAGGATAAGAGTTCTTTAGGCACCACCAACATTACAAGAGACACCATCATAAAATAACAAACACCTTTTAACAGACGTGTATGGAACATTGCATCAGAAAATGACCAACAGAAACACCATCCCATACATCCCCACACATCAGAGGGTCAACACCATCTTGTGTTACCACCAAGATTTAGGCCATACAAAAAGCAGCAACCTCTACAAGTTTCTAAAACACAAGGCTTAGTGGCTGACCCTGTACAGGGACATGAAAAAGGTCCTGAACAATGTAAATTATGCAAAAGAAATTGCAAAAAGTGATACTCCCCCAAAGTCTGTGTGTTGTGTTCTGAGGCATGGCACAGACACACAACAGGGAATCCCAACCTTAGGATTGGACTTGTACCAAGTCTTGGTTAGTTGGAAGGGAAGGTTATTGGATTATCTTGTGGCCCTGAATAATTAATCTCTACTAGTTGTGGCTAGAGAGAGGCGCCAAAGTACTTGGAAACACAAAGACATAAATGTGAATAGAACTTAAATTTTATTGGGTATAAAGATTGGGAATATATATTGTTTAGCAATACCACAAAACAATACTAGGATGTTAATATCACTTTCCACAGGCATGAGTGGGGCAAGTGAGATGCGCAAAATCAGGAACCCAAACAATAAAATTCCTCAGTTTGGAAACAGACTCATTTTGAGGAGCAAAAGCAAAAGCAAGGGGATTTGTCCTCAAAATAACCTGACAAAGGCAAAATCAAAACAGTGTGAATAGCGGCATTCACAACATTCTCCCTTTCTAGATTGGACTTAGTGGGGTAGTACTTGAGGAGAAACTTGGCATGCACTTGGGCAAACAGGCAACCACTATAAAGGAGTTTCACATGTACTCTGACCCTTGTTTGAAGGTTACTTCTAAAGGCCCAACCCACAATGTATCTAAGTTATGAGCATGTCCTCCTACTCTATGCTGATAATAGAGAACATAATCTCCAATGCTAAACCCAGGCAATGAAGAACATCCAGCATTGTCAGGAGAGAGCTCAGGCATCTTGGTCTTATACACAGAGGTATACAAGAGGCAGGTATGTCAATTATGTGGTTAACTAAGTTTTTGATGTGGGCATCAGGGTCCATGGCTTTGTCAGAAGAGAGTAGAGGGCACCTAGGAGCAACAGAGTGGTGGCCTTGCACCCATACATCATAGCAAAGGGGGAATATTCTGTGACACAATGTTTTCTGAGGCAATAGGAAAAGAGAGCAGCAGGTAAGTATAGATACCAGTTCACAGCATTGGAGTAAGTGAGCTTTCTCATGATGGGAACCAAGGTCAAATTAGCATGCTCCACAGTCCTGTTATTGGAAGGGTTATAGGGAGCTGAGAAGGATTGATGAGACTCTAGAGCCTCAACAAGTGAAGTCACTAACTTAGTATTGAAGTTAGTTTCATTGTCTGACAACAACACTTGAGGGCAGCCATGGCAATAGAATACATCTTGTAGAAGGAAGGCTGAAGTTGTCTTAGCAATGATATCCTTAGTAGGGAGAGCTACCACCCATTTTCTGAAATGATTAATAGCAATCAAGATGAAGCGGCAACCTGAGCAAGAGTGGATTAGAGGCCCTACAGCGTCAATACTGACAGTGTGGAAGGCGTGCTGTGGAGGGACTAGCTTGAATTTGTGAGAGGCAGCTTGAGGTTGTTAGAGCTGAAAATCATGGCAACTAGCAATGACGTCTAGAATCAGCAGGTGGAGGCTCTCCCAGAATAGTTTTTCTGGAGCCATTCATAGGTCTTGGTAATACCCCCATGTCCAGTCTCTTTATGAGCTGGAGCACCAACAAAAGGCAAAGGCTAGGGCATACATAGGGCAGGTATTGATAATGCACCTTTTTGAAGAGCTGGCTGTTGCAAATGAGAGTGTTCTCAGATAGCTTAGAAAGGGCAGTGTGAATCCCTTCAGACTTGTTCTCCCAGGAAGAAAGATATTCAATTAGTTCATATAATTGATCAGCTTCTGCAGGGTGTAGAGCAAGGATAGGCATTCAGGATAATCCATCAGTATTTTGGTGTTAGATCCCAGGACAATGTAGCACCGTGAAGTCATAGCTCTTCAGGCGGAGGGCTTATCTAGCTAGTTGTTGTTCTGGTTCTTTGAGCTGCTGCAACCACTTGAGCAAAGCATTATCAGTGATCACAGTGAAATGAGTGCCATAGACATAATGACAGAACTGTTTAACTGTATGCAGTACAACAAAGCATTCTTTCTCTGTGACACTATAGTTCTTCTCATGTTTGTTGAGGACAAAAGAAGTATATGATACAGGGTGATCCACTCCTTCATCATCTAGTTAGGCCAAGATGGCCCCAATAGCTAGGTTGCTAGCATATTTGTAAAGGATGAATTCCTTATCATAGTCAGGATATACCAAGATGGGAGCCTATTTGAGCTTTTGCTTGAGAGTCTCAAAGGCCTGTTGTTGACTAGTGGTCCATTCAAAGGGACATTGTGTAACAGTTAAACCAGCAGCTCACTAGTGTCAGCAAAGTCAGGGATAAACTGTCTGTAGTAACTCATCATGCCCAGAAAGACTTGGACTTCTTGTCAGATTGGTAGGCGGAAGCATCTTGTTGATAGCCTCAAATTTCTTGATCATAGGACAAATACCAGTCTGGGTTACTTCATGGCCCAAGAATTCAAGACATTCCTTGAAGAAAGCACACTTTGGTGGTTTCAGTTTGAGGCCAGCCTCTCAAATTTTTAGGAACACTTCCTTTAGGTGGACTAGGTGATTGATAAAGGTTGCAATAAAGAATTTTATATCATCCAAGTACATCAAGACACATGAAAGCTTTAGATCATGAAAAATGGAGTACATGGCCCATTGAAAGGTAGCAGGGGAATCGCATAGTCCTTGTGGAATAAATGTAGGCTCAAACAACCCTTTAGAAGTGATAAGCGCAGCTTTTTGCTATCTTCAGGAGAGAGGTCATATTGCCAGTAACCAGATGCCAAGTCCATAGCAGAGAAGAACTTGGAGCCTCCAAGGCAGCAGAGAGCATCATTAATACACAGCAAGGGGTAAGAATCCTTCTTGGTTAAGGATTTTAACTGTCAATAGTCCATCACAATGCAGTGACCTCCATCTTTCTTCTTCAGTATTAGCAAAGGGGAGGCCCATGGGCTTTGGGAAGGAGAAAGCAGCCCAGCATCTAATAGCTGTTTGATTTCCTTAGATACTTGAGCGTCTTCTACCCAACTACGGTGATAAGATTTTCTCTTGGAAGGGAGAGCATCACTGGTATCAATCTGGTGAATAACTTCTTTAGCTAGACCATAGTCAGTGCTATCCTTAGCAAAGATATCTGAAATCTGATCTAGCAGATCAAGTACCTCTTTTTGTTGTACCAGGGATTGTTGCATGAAGTCCTGAGCAGTAAACAGAGATAGGACCTGTGTCTTGTCTTCAGATAATTTGAAGTCCTGGAAGGTACCAAAGGGATGTAGTAATAGTAAATCAGGAGCATTTAGTAACTTGCAATAATCAACAACCTGTCTTCTAGACACATTTATAGGAAGGGCGGTTAAGTTGGTTACCAACAACTGTACCAGATCATTGTGAGAGACATCCAAGATCCCTGGGCAGAGGTAGGGTTTGTTACAACCTAGTTGGGGAGAAGAGTACAACTCTAAGAAGGTGCATTCAGGCAACTAGTATGATATCTGAGAGTCTAATATGGTTAGAGAGCCAGGGGGAATAGTCACAGCAGAAGTGGCCAGCAGTGGAATCCCCTCAGACACAGGGCAGGCCATAGGAGGACACTTCATGTTGGACAAGTGGGTGTGGTACTTGAGAGAAGACACCAGTAGGGTACTCTAAGGCACACGTCTTGAGGTGCTTTCCAGGAACTTTAATACTCTCCTCAAAGATCAGAGGGACTTTGAACACTAAAATAAAGAGATAGCTGTCTTTTAAGTTGATGATCCCATTGTACTCCCTAAGGAATTGGGTACCAACTAGTTTCATGGTAAGTTCCATAATGCCAGGGATTATTTGGCTGAGTAGAAAAGCTCAGAAAGCCAGAAAACCTTTAACAAAACTGACTGGTTTAAAGGATTTGAATCAAACAGTTGATTGAAAATGTGTTACAGCTGCTCTGGTTTGCTGGTCAAATCTGATCCCCCTCGTAAGTTGATGTTGATAAATTGACGTCATTTAAGTGTCACCAGATATGAACTTGTCAATCAGCATGGTCATCAGAAGTTGGTCACTCAAGGGTTCTTTGAAACTTGGACTAGATACTCACTTGACAATGTGGAAGGAATAGGAGCCCAGGATCCAGGTGGTATTGCTTAGTCAACTTTTGATATATATTGAATAATTTTCACTGTGTCAACTCTTAAGAGTTGAGTCCTCCCAAAATTTACTGCTGTAACTGTGCTATTTTAGAAAAGTTATAAGGGGAAAAATATTTTAGAAACTAGATGATATTCTTTATTGAGAGATAATGATTATATAGTTAATGTGGGTCATGGATAATAGGAACATGATAGTGTTGATCACACAGTGGTATGGTGAAGAGGGTGGCTTGATCCTGGTAATGATTCAAGCGCTAAAACAAGGTATCAACCGTAAGGGATCATCATTTGTTCATGTTGTTGGATTTGGCAATTTGAGTTGGCTTCCTAGTCTGGCTTTGAGTAACTGGATAATTGGGTTGCAGGTCACAAACTTGCTTATTCAAACTCTTGTTGGCGGGTTGAGCCTGCTGTTTCAAAATTACTCAATAAAATTCACATATTCCCTGGTCTAACGTTTACTTTTTAAAATTCATCCTGTAGTTGGATTGTTATGCTACATCCCCTACAATTTAATCCTTAGCCGGATTATTACGGGAATATGGGGCCTGCTGTTGGTACTTTGTTGTTGTTGCTGCCAAATGTTAATTTGATGCCTGTCAATCTTGGAGCTGTTCCTACTTCTGTCAAAGCTGAAACTCATGTGCTATCTCAATGTCCTGAATTTTATGCTTAAGACACTCTGATTCTCTTGCAGGCCATTTATCTAGGGCTTTCCTGGTTGGGGTTAATTATTTTACTTAACCTTAGTATCTCATTTGGAAATTTCACAAAACGGTATCTGAAGCTGTG